>QLPG01010747.1:0-11304 GCA_003314385.1 Gomphus sp. MG54 | reverse complement strand
TCCATGCCCTCCACATTGGGTTGAAGAAGTTATATTTTTATTTTCAGACAGAATGGCTATAGCGGTTATGCGCAGTAGCTAAATACAGACGTACTCAGTGAACGGGCAGTTCACTGAGATATACTATTACTATACCTAAATACAGACGTACTATAATATAATTAGCATCGTTGTATTTAGGCGTGCAAATGGAATACGCACCTCAGTGAACAGGCAGTTCACTGAGGGGCTATGTTCTAGTTATTCAGTATATATATGGTCCCGGTTGAACATGACTGGGGCCTCCATTCCTTGTAGCGTTCGGTGCTTACTCATCTTAGCTCCAACACCCCCCCTTAAGCAGAACGCATCCCGACCATGGTGTTCAGGTGTAGCACTTTGTGTCGGGGGAGGGCCTTCGTAAACATATCCGCCGCCATATCGTCTGTCGGTACGTAGTCGACGTAAATCAGCCTTTCGTGTACAGCTTGGCGTATAAAGTGGTAACGAATATCGATGTGTTTCGTCCGGGGGTGGTACTCGTCGTTCTTGGTGATGGAGATGGCGGAGACGTTGTCAAGGTGGATGGTGACAGGATTTCTGAGCGGTCAAGCAATTTCTGCAATGAACATCCTAATCCAGAGAGCTTCCTTTGCAGCGTGAGTTGCAGCGATATACTCGGCTTCAGTGGTTGATAGCGCAATGATGGGTTGCTTTTTCGAGCTCCAGGAGACGGCCCCTCCATCGATCGTGAACATGTATCCAGACACTGAGTGTCTGTGTTCCTGTGATGCCCAGTCCACGTCCGAGAACGCTTCGAGTCCATTCCGTGTACCTCCGATGACAAGGCAGGTGTTTTTCATCTCCTTGAGGTAGCGAAAGACTCTTTTAACCGCCTCCCAGTGCACTCTTCCTGGGTTTTGCATGAATTGCGCCAGGAAAGAGACGGCAAAAGCGATGTCCGGGCGCGTGCCTAGCGCTGCGTACATGAGGGATCCGATAGCCTCTCTGTAGGGCACGTTTCACATCTCGTCAAACTGGCGAGGGGTGAAAGGGGACTGGGACAGGGATAGTTTGTGGTGGGGGTCAAGTGGTGTGCTGAGCGGATTAGCGTCCTGTAAATTGAACCTTTCGAGTATCTTCTCGATGTACGCGCGTTGCGAAAATGAGATTGTACGCATCTCACGGTTCCGCTTCACCTCTATTCCCAATAGCCAGCTCAAATCCCCGAGGTCCTTAATTTTGAGGACGGTGCGCAATTCGTTCTTGAATGCGCAGATCACGAGCTTGGAGTTGCCAGCCATGGTGAGGTCATCGACGTCTACAGCGATGATGAGAGCGTCCTGGCCGGCATATCTGTGGAATACCGCGTGTTCAACTTCGCAATGCATAAAACCGAACCTGTACATGATGCCACATAGCATGTTGTACCATTCCCTTCCTGACTGCTTGAGGCCGTAGATCGCGCAGTTGAGGTGGCAAACGTGGTGTTCTTGTCCAGGGGCTTCATAGCCTTTGGCTTGGCGCATGTAGACTGTCTCGGTAATTGGGGCATTGAGGTATGCACCATCAATGTCGGTTTGTTCGAGTTCCCAGTCATTCCTGACTGCTATTGCAGCAATTATACGGATGGCAGAAAGCTTGGCAGTGGGGGAAAACGTCTCGTTGTAGTCTATCCCTTCCGTTTGGGAAAAGCCTTGTGCAACGAGCCTGGTCTTGTGGGCTACAACGTTACCGTTCACGTCGTGTTTGTAGCGGAACACGAGCCTGCTGCCAACGATGTTGGCGCCATCCGGGGGTTCTACGAGGTCCCACGTACGTAGCATCGTGTGCTGGTCCAGCTCCCGTTTGATGGACACATCCCACGCCGGCCAGTCTTTGCGCGAACACGCGTCTTTCAGGCTAACCGGGTCGACTCCCACGCTCTGGGTAGCCGCCGCCATCGCGTGTTCCAGTGAGCGGTGGGTCGCTCGTTCGTCTGCCACGCTGACCTCCTCCATTTCCTCCAGGACCGCTAAGGCGACGTTCCTGGTGGGGGCAGGCAGCCCCTTTGGATATATGGGGGCGTTCGCGTGGCTGGTGCTGCTTCCAGTACCGTCGGCGATCCCGCGCATGTACGCAGATGGCTTCCACGTACGGTGACCCCTGCCAAGTGGATCCGCGTCCACGTCCGCGTCCTCGAAGTCGTCGAGTGGGTTGATGCACGCGTGACCTGTGGGTGGGTCTGGCGGTAGTGGTGGCGGTCCTTGGCCGTGAGGGATACCACCGACACCTTTGGTGCCGTGGCCGTGGCCGTGTGGAGTGCTGCCGATGGCTCTACTGCCGTGGGCGATCGACCCCCCCTCAGTTAGTGCGTCGGCGGGTGTGACCAGGACCAGAGCGTCGAACGTCATGTTGCGTTCGACGGTGATGCGACGTTTTCCGGGCCAGTAAACTCGATGGCCCTTGCTCTCGTCACTGTACCCCATCCATCTCCCCTCGTCTGCCTTGGAGTCAAGCTTGCCAGCATGCTCCTTGAGCACAAAAACCTTTGTGCCCCATTCAGGTAGGTCAGTTAGGTCGGGCTTCACGCCATGTACAACCTCATATGGCGTTTTGCCGTCAAGTGCACACGTGGAGGTCCGGTTTTTGAGCCATACCACGTGTTGAACTGACTCGGTCCACAGGAACTTCGGTAGGCCGACCGTCAGGAGCATAGCCCGAGCGTGTTCCAATAGCGTTCTATTCAGATGCTCTGATGCGCCGTTTTCCTGTGGCGTGTCGTGTACGGTAAGACTCCGTACGGTTCCTTTTGATTTCAGGTACGTCGTGAATTCTTGTGAGAGATATTCACCCCCACGGTCGGTTTGCAAGCACTTCAACTTCGCGCCATGCTGGGTTTCAACCCATGCTTCATACTGCTTATAGCAGTTAAAAGCCTCTGCTTTCCTTGCCATCGGAATCAGGTAAGTCCACCTGTTGTGGTCATCGGTGAAGCTAATGAAATACTCTTTGCCATCGTAGCTCTGGGGGTTCGCAGGCCCCCACATGTCCGAATGGACTTTTTCACCGATTTTCGCGGCCCGCGGTCCCTCTCGTGTTTGTGGGACCAGCTTCCTGGTCGGTTTTGCTTGCGCGCAGGCTGTGCAAAAACTTGGCTCGCTTGACATATCAAGGTCGAGGCTGGTTATGGTACCATCCCGGACAAGCTTCTGGGTGGTCTGTGGGGATATGTGGCCCATGCGCCGATGCAACTCATCTGCGGTGAGTTGTTTTCGCGCTATGTTTGCCGGTGCTGCCACAGACTTATGCTCTACCTTGTAGAGCCCGTTCGAGAGTGGGACCTGCCCAAGCAGCGTCCCTTGCTTATCGCGAATCATGCATTTTTGGTCCTTTAATAGGACCGAGTACCCTGCGGCGTCACAGCGCGTCAACGAAATCAACGTGAACGCTAGATCGGGGCAATACAATACGTCTTTCAATGTGACGTGCGTTGTAGTTTTTCCGTTCGGGATTCCGATTTTCATGCTGCCTATCCCAACAGCTTTGAACACGGTTTTATCGGTGGCATTGATTGCACGCGGCGTGATGTCCTTGAAGGTGACGAACCGGTGCCTGTCTGGTGACATGTGCCCTGACGCGCCCGAGTCATAGACGTCGACTTCCCATCCCGTCAGTGCACTCGTTCCCAGCGCGAGCGTGGACCCAGCGAATGTTGTCGTGAAGGCAAAATCTTCGCCTTCCGTTACCGCATTCGCTGAACTGCCTGCCTTCGTGTCTTCATCCCTCTTATCCTTCTTTTTGGCTTTAGAACGGCAGTCTGCCTTCTTATGCCCCTTCTTTCCGCAGTTCCAACACTCAACGTCGGTTTTTGTAGTGTTGGAGGTGCCCTTGCGTGCCTGTGACTTGCCACACCCTTTCGCTGCAGTGAGAGCGTTCTCACTCGCCTTCAGTTGGCGTTCTTCGATGGTAAGTCATTCGAACTCGTCGATTGACGTACTGACCACCTGATCCGGCTCTAGTTTTGCCTTTGCGTGCGCCGCTGACATTGTAATGGTGTTGATGAGTGGGCGGTATGACTTAGGGAGCGACCCAAGGACAACGGTAACGAGGTCGTCATCGGTGAGTCCTGCGTTCATCCCAGCGAGCTGCTCCTGCATTCTCATGATCGCCTCCAGGTGCGTACAGACGTTTGACTCGTCCTCGCACTTCATCTCGTACATCCGGCGCCGCATATCGACCTTTATGGTAAGTGCTCTTGTTTCGTGTTTTGAGCATACGGCGTCCTACACTTCCTTGGCTGTAGGGAGGTTGCGGATTTCAATGAGGAGGCTGTCGGGGACCGTGGTGAATATTTGGGCCATGATCGTGGCCTCTCGCTGATTGTGATCGTCCCAGCGTCTTTCCAAGTCATCCAGGTCCTCCTCCTCCTTCACCGTCAGCTTGTGGCCCTTTGGATAGGTGGGGATCGGAGGGGGAATTCTCGCGGTCCCGTCCAGGTGACGTTTGGCACCACGAGTCACAGACAGGATGGCTAACGTCTGACTTTTCCAGGTAACCCAGTTCATGCCATCCCTGGCCAGCTTCGGGACGACGAACGACTTGGAGGTGGGGGTTGACATAGAGGGCTCTGCAGGGCCCATAACCTGTAGCGGTTATGCGCAGTAGCTAAATACAGACGTACTCAGTGAACGGGCAGTTCACTGAGATATACTATTACTATACCTAAATACAGACGTACTATAATATAATTAGCGTCGTTGTATTTAGGCATGCAAATGGAATACGCACCTCAGTGAACGGGCAGTTCACTGAGGGGCTACGTTCTAGTTATTCAGTATATATACGGTCCCGGTCGAACATGACCGGGGCCTCCATTCCTTGTAGCGTTCGGTGCTTACTCATCTTAGCTCCAACAATGGCTACAATTTGACTGAGTAATTGCAGTTCTCTTTTTGCCCGCGCGAACGCGTGTGCAATTTGGCGCGCGCCTTACGTACTGCAAACCGGTGTAACTTTGCGGCCATCCTCACGAGCTCCGTTGTATATGTCTCGTCTCCGTACCACTCATTAACTCAACTAACAAAAAACGCATATCATGACAGAGCTTCACCGGAGCACAATCTGAACCCGCCTCTCGTCCCGAATATATAGAACCCATCCGCCAGGAAGTCGAAGCTGTAGATTATCAGGCGTTCATCAACACTAACCTGAATACTGCCGAAATTACGTAAACGTATCGCGGATGTGAAAGCGTGGGAAAGGATGCCGAAGAATGTCAGCCACACTACCCCACTCTACCACTGTCATCACAACCAGCAGGGCTGCCAGTTCCATCTGGGGCAACACAATATGCTAACCCTCCTCTCACAATCACTCTTATAGAGGCCATATGGGAGTGTTGTAGAAATAAGTTACACTTGACACAACATTAGAGTAAACTACCCATTGTTCCTTATTGTTTGACTATAAGTAGTTTACTTGTATTATCTGCACTTCTTTGGCTCTTCTGTTGAACTTACAGTGTTGCAGGCTTACTCCAATAGAGTTGCCTTCATAATAGGGAGTTGACTGAGATGTGCAGGCAAGATTTTAAGGAGTTCAACAAGGGCAAGTGCCACAGACAGTACTGGCAGCACTGCTGGTGGTGATGACAGTGTTTAAATGACAGAAGTATACCTGGTGGCTGATATTCTGACATTCTTTTTGAAAAATGCCAGATCTTGAAGCACCACTGGATGAAGTGACATTGTTGTGGGCTCTACCTTAACGCTTACTAAAATCTACTCATTGGTTCACAAGCTCAACCAAGCCTCCTGCCAAAAGCTCCATCCAAAATAAAATGAAATGTCACACTTACTCTGCTGGAGAGTGACGATAAGGCCAGCAAACTCCCCAACACACATAACGCCCGGTCCACTACCACCAGATTATAGGGCCACCGCTATCGCTAAAGCTTTCCTACTCAAGCTTTTCATTGACTCGAGCTTTTCATACCTCCTTGGTGAAATTTTTGAGAATTTCACATAGCTACCCGTCTGCAGTATTTTTTACAGTGTGAGCGTCAACAAACTAAGCGTCTTTCTTTCCCACCAGCAGAGGCTCCCATATGCAAGTGCGCCATGTTGACATCATCAGGCTCTCTCCATGTTTTCTCACGACGAGATACGCTAATTGGCCAAGAGACATGATTCTGCTGCGAGTGAGAAGGTGAAACTTCTCTTCCACGCATTGCGTTGATACAGATCAGCTATCTGTGAGCAGCGCCCAGCCAAAAGCGTACCTCCTTGGTTCAAATTTTGAAAATTTCACATAGCTACCCGTCTGCAGTATTTTTTTACAGTGTGATCATTAACAAACTAAGCGTCTTTCCTTCCCATCAGCAGAGTCTGCCATATGCCCGTGCGCCATGTTCACATCATCAGCTTTCTCCATGTTTTTCTCACGAAGAGAGATGCTAATTAGCCAAGAGACCCCTCCTTGGTGCAAATTTTGGAATTTTCACATAGCTACCCGTCTGAAGTATTTTTTTACAGTGTGATCGTTAACAACCAAGCGTCATTCCTTCCCATCAGCAGAGTCTGCCATATGCAAGTGCGCCATGTTCACATCATCAGGTTCTCTCCATGTTTTCTCACGACCAGAGATGCTAATTGGCCAAGAGACATGGTTCTGCTGCGAGTGAGAACGTGAAACATTGCATTGATACAGATCAGCTATCTGTTGCGCACCCAGCCAAACGCGCACCTCCTTGGTGCAAATTTTGAAAATTTCACATAGCTATCCGTCTGCAGTATTTTTTTACAGTGTGATCATTAACAAACAAAGCGTCTTTCCTTCCCATCAGCAGAGTCTGCCATATGCCCGTGCGCCATGTTCACATCATCAGCTTTCTCCATGTTTTTCTCACGAAGAGAGATGCTAATTGGCCAAGAGACCCCTCCTTGGTACAAATTTTGAAAATTTCACATAGCTACCCGTCTGCAGTATTTTTTTTTACAGTGTGATCGTTGACAAACTAGGCGTTTTTCTTTCCCATCAGCAGAGTCTGTCATATGCCCGTGCGCCATGTTCACATCATGAGGCCTTTGTCCATGTTTTTCTCACGACGAGATATGCTAATTTGCCATGAGACCTTCCTTGGTGCAAATTTTGGAATTTCACGTAGGTACCCGTCTGCAGTATTTTTTACAGTGTGAGCGTTAACAAACCAAGCGTCTTTCCTTCCCCATCAGCTGAGTCTGCCACATGCAAGTGCGCCATGTTTACATCATCAGGGCTTTCTCCATGTTTTTCTCACGACGAGATATGCTAATTGCCCAAGAGACCCTCCTTGGTGCAAATTTTGAAAATTTCACATAGCTACCCGTCTGCAGTACGTTTTACAGTGTGAGCGTTAACAATTAAGCGTCTTTCCTTCTTATCAGCAGAGTCTCGAATATGGGAGGTGAAACTTCTTTTCCAAGCATTCTATCATACAGATCAATGCAGCTGCAGGTCACTCCGCCGCTTCTCTCATCTATTACTACCTTCTTTCGTTATTCGACCCCCAGATCCTTGACAATCCTCACTCGCTCACATCATACCCTACCTACGCATAAGTCCGACCTCCGCCTCTCATTATTACACATCTCACTCTTTGCTTTTACAGACAACCGAGTTAATAAAACATATGTCTTTTGTGATATTTTAATGAAGATGTTAACACCTGGTTGTGAGAGACTTGCGAATACCATCAGTATAATCTAAATAGAACAACAGTGTCAGTCAGCAATGAATATAAGTAGCATTCACAAGAGGACTGCAACTTACCTAGCAGCCCATGCATTTCATGAGTCATTGCCGCCTAATACCCGTGAAATCGTAATATAAATACCACCATTCCCTTTACTCATGGATAAAGTTGCTACCAACACGCATATATTACCTGTAAAAAAATAATCCTAACACATTGTCCCATTCACGTATTATACCCGGTATCTCCCACACCCAACTTGATGATCAGGAGTGATACGCAAACGAGACAGCACCATACAAGCCATCTTCACGACCTAACATACCATGCCCATGCAGCACCTAAAATTTACAATATAAAAAAATCAGCACACTACCTTCACAGCACATTGACCAATGCAGCAAAAATATATATACAAAACAAAAACCCACCTCCATCTTGCGAGAATGCCACCCCACCCCGCTACTCACATTCCCATTCGAGTCCGCGAGCCGCATGAGCTCCACTCGGAACGGATTCTCGGCAGGCAAATCTCGACGCAACTCAGGGGTCCCAGAGCCAGAACACTCCCCCGAAACCCACCCGCTCGCGGTGTCCACGTACCACCCTCTCCCCCCCTTGCTGCGCACAATCTTCCACGCACCCACTCCCGAGCCAAGGGTGCTCAGGAGGGCGCGTGACAGCTCGATGACGCGTAGCCTAGTCGGCGGGGGTGGAGGTGTAGGCGCGATAATGGCAGTAAGCGAGAATGAAAACGGCGCTGTGGCGAGGGGCTGGATGATCTGCGAGTGTAGTGCGAGTGTGGCAGGAACAGGCGGTTGAGAGAGCTGGGGAGACGTTTCGACGAGAGTGAGGACCTCCACATTGCGCGCAGAGGAGAGGATGAATTTGGCGATGTGTGATAAGGAGAGGCCAGGGATATATGCCAGCCCGAGAGACCGTAAGGTGGGTTGGGGAGGGAATGCGGTAAGAATGGAAGGTGTCACAGGACAGCTAGAGAGGTCGAGGTACCGAAGTTTTCCAGATATGAAGCATGGCGCATTTATTATGATGCCGTAAAGATCAGCCTCTGTGAGAGGGGTGGAAAAGGTCGTGTCTCCGTATAAAGAAAGTTCTTCGAGATGAGACGTGGCAGGCCCCTGAGTGAGAAGATATGCAATAGACTCGCTTGTGAGGCGAGTGCAGCGAGCCAGCGCGAGAGAGGTAAGCTTGACTGTGGACATCTCAGCTAATTGCTGGAGAAGGTCCGGAGAACACAATGTCCCGGAAAGATCGAGATGAGTCAGATAAGGGAATGCCATGACAAAGGAAGTGAGGATGGAAGAGGGGACAGATCGAACACCTCGGAGACCCAGACGCTTCAGCCCCGGGAATATGAGGGGCAGACCATCGTCACGGTCGTCAGAGCACAGATAAGTCTGTGTAAACTGATTCAGAGCGTCCACAAACACTGAACTGACACAACCGCAAAAGTCTAGCGCTTCGATAGCCCTACAGTCCTTGCGGTGCTCAGGCTGTCCAGCGGCATCCCATTCACCATTAATTCGGGAATGGGCAGTACGGCCACGATCACGAATCGTTCGAGAAGGCCGGCCTCGCAACAAAAGTTCGCAGAGCACGGTGAATGTGAGTGCACCATCCATATATTCGGTGGCTCCAAAGGCTTGGAGGTTGGGCATTTCCTGACACGCAGAAGTGAGACATGTTTGGCCGAAATTGATATCAGCATTGAAATAAATACCTTTAGCACCAGCTCCACACGAGGACCAGTAACAAAACGGCTGGTCATGCCTTCTTCAATTAAGCGACGCATGCCTATTGTACGGAAATGGTTGAAATAGAGGCTACGAGTATGTCTGCTTGGACGGTGGTCATGAGGGGTAGGCACTAGACGAATATATTAGCAGAAGGAGGAGAGAATGGGACACGAGTAATTACCATAAATCCCGGTGACGTTCTTGACCGCGTCACTGATGGTGTTCATCAATCTCCATTTACCTGGGCTCTTTGCTCGGAGTCGCCGAGGACTAGGGTCTCGGGATGCGGGCGGAGAAAGCAGTTCAGGAGGAATAGAACCGTCTGGAACTCCGGTGAGGCTCTCCATGACGCATTCCTGCAGGCGCATTGCGTCTCTGCTTCCTGGCTTCGAAATGCCTTGCAGCGCGACTGCAGCATTCTCCACAGTTTGGTTAATCAGGGATACGGTTGGCTCTAGCTCGCCATCCTCCTCTCCTGCCGTAATCTCATCGACGAACGCAAGCCAGTTTCGTGGCAGACGGACCTCGATTTTACGGTAGAGCCATGGAGTGGCGGCTTCGTGCCAGCTTTTGTTTACGAGACAAAGGCTAGTAAGGGTCTTGCGAGAAAGAGGTTCTGGCCAGTTCGGTGGCGGGTGAGAAGAAGGAAGCCCAGTAGGTACAGCAGGTGACTGTGGCACGAGCGGATCAAGTGACGGCACTGGGGGAGGAATGGCCGCGCAATAAACGGCACAGCAGATTGCGTACAACAGGTCTGGAGGGTAGGATGCAACGCAACTGGACGACATGTATGAGCTGCAGGGCAAGCACACAATACAATTTTGCTTTTATATGAAACCGGGAATATGCTATTCCCCGAACCGTCACGAGCCATGCAGGAGTACAGCGCCAAGGTTCAGGGATCCCATGACCATTCTGAGTAATCTTCAACAATTCAATCTCCGCTTCGTATTCTATGCCGGAAGACGGGTAAGGCTCCGACGCTGGCCATCGCTTCATTAGCGCTCTGGGGTCTCATGTTCAACTCTAAGCGATCGTCAACACCGCATTCTCTACTTTGAGTTCTCGTTTCTAGGAGCTACCGTTTGCAATAAACTATGACGCCCATCTCCGTTGTTCTCGCTGTCAAACGGAAAATCTGGGGACCAGAACACCGAGTGATTCCCGAAGATTTCCTGTGATCGATCGGAGACGCCTCAATATCAGTGACAAGTTGCCTGAACGCTAACCTTTTAACGTTTTAGCAATGAGGCGAAAAGGCCGTGATATCCGTACAGACTTAGGTGACTCAAAGGCTAACGGGCACCGTCGTCTTTTCTCATCTCCTTAATGGCGGAGATCCTCCGACCGAGTCCGCTCAGAGTCGAGCCCATCCAAAAATGTTGGCACGTAATATTAAATATGCGACGATAATAATGATGACAATATTAGAGTGTATTAGTTACCCATAATCATTAATAAATTTTAGGCACGCAATTTAGTTTGCTAATAATTATTGGGTAACTAATACCCTCTAATAGTGTCAAAGGGCTCTCCTGCCTAGGATCCCGCGACCCTCCTGCACTTCCGCATTCAAGATTATCGATCGGAATCACCCGGGTTATATATGCAGGGGTCAGGGGTTTGCGACGCGCGCGCAGCTTGAGCTACGTGTCGGATCCTGTATTTGTGCTACCTCGTGTCGAAGTGGTTTCGAGATTTGAATAGCCTGCCGCCGTTTACAAATGCAGTCATTATTCCAACAAGTGGTGTTAACATACAGGTTCAGGATCTACTTCAACACGAGGTAGCACAAATCAGGGGGAGTGGTCATCGTGGTTTCAAGATTTGAATAGCCTGCCGCCGTTGACAAAT
>QLPG01010734.1:0-15569 GCA_003314385.1 Gomphus sp. MG54 | reverse complement strand
TAGAATGACCAGTTTTGAGCAATTGGATGATAGAGTCAACTTTAGCAGCAGAGAGAGGCTTCATGGTTCTGAACAAGGGATGTTTGGTTTTGTTTGGACAGAAACAAACTATAAAAAGGTTCACATGATGTCACATGACGAGTCATGTGATTTCCAGCCCTGTATATACAATTTATTGCATTAATAACTATGAGGGACAAAACCATTGAAATGCTTCATTTTTTTAAATAATTAATATCTCAATGAATATTGAGAGTTATGTAATCATCTTGATTGTGACCACAAGTTCAGAAGCAGGGCTATCTCCACTAATTACATCATTTTTTGATTATGTAATCCTTGAGTGGGGAAGAGTGGATGAGGGATAGGAATAGAGAATGTGAATGGTGAATTTGCTGAGCAGAGACCGATGTACCAAGTGACATATGTGTGGATTGGTCACTTGTGTGTGGGAGTAGACTGATCATCTGGTTAGTACTGCTGAGTTACTGGATACTCAGTATGTGCACTTGACACTGTGTCAATGAGGGAGTTGTTGAATCATATACAATCACTGGTTCCATGGACATGTTGTAGTTAGGTCTTCATGAGTCAGGGTAATGGTAAGAAGTCAGGTGGACTCTCAAAACCACCTTCTCATTTTGGATGCATGGCAATTTAGAAAGGCAATGATTTGTCACCAGGTGCAACTGCAATAGAAGGGTATACAGCCAGTTATTTAAATATTATTATGTCCTTTCTGTTAAAAGAAGAAAAATTCAATTATTTTACAAATTCCACAAAAACTCATGATCCTTATGAGATATGAACAATAAAAACAATCAAACTATTCATTTACAATGTCCCTGAATTTCCTTTAATTTATTTGTACTGATTCAACCATTCCAACATGTATTATACATACAAAACCAAGATTTCGAGCTCATTTCATTGACTATCAATTATTTTGATAGTCTGTTTCACAATGACATATTCAAGAATGATTTACAGTTCTGGTATTTTTCCATATTTTTCCTACCCTAGGTCTGACCTCTACATGCCCTCCTATCCTGGTGTTTACCCAATACAAAGTGCCAATGTGGAACTATTTTGGGCATCACATGTTTGGGGTAGATGTCATATGGGGTTATCGGTGATTATCTGCCTGTACAGAATATTGAATGTATAGGAGTTTTTGTAGCCTATTATGACATTTAGTGCCAGCTATTATATGTTATTGTAATCTACTAGTTACAAAGAGAAGACTGGAATTTTTATAACGAGCATTGAATTGTTATTTGAAAATTAAAGTTGACCACTTATGCACCTCCAAGTGCTTATTCATCAAAACAGCTTCTTATTCATTGCTCATCGACAGTATTATTTGAAAATTTATATTCCCTGTTCAAAAAATCCCCATTTACTCATATCTACAATTTCCATCAAGTCTGAGAAGTCTTTGCGTGCGGTTTCGCGGTTTCGCTTCTCGGCTTCGCTCGCATTGTCTCACGCGATTGGCACATTACCTTGATTAAGCTAGCTATGCACACAGCCGATCTGCCTTGCCTGATGAGTAAAAATGACATCATTTCAGTATATGCAGAAGATGTGCGAGTCGTTCTTAATTGTCATTCAGATGTATAACCCGCCGAAGCTAGGACCAAGATTGCGTATGCGTAGGCGTATTGCGGCAAAGATTGCAGAAAAACATATGAATATTATGGGGACGTTTCCATACCGTGTATAAGAAGCTCTTGTCTCTTTCTTTTCCTCAATACATTGCAATTCACAAGCTTCAGCACTATGGCACAGTTTTGGCAACTTGCTCCACCTCCTCCTTCAAAATTGGGCCGTTATCGTGTTCTTTCTCCCAATGCCGGGGTCCGTGTTTCCCCTTTGCAGCTAGGGGCTCTGAATATAGGTGACAAATGGTCGCATGTTATGGGAAGCATGGACAAGGAATCCTCTTTCAAATTACTAGATGCTTACTATGACGCCGGTGTAAGTGTGCAACGTTACGTTAGACAAACTGATATTTTAAATAAATAAATAAAAATCAGGGAAACTTTATTGACACTGCTAATATGTACCAGGACGGGGCATCAGAGCAATTCATCGGTGAATGGGCGGAGAATCGTGGTATCAGGGACCAGCTCGTCATTGCTACCAAGTACACCTCTGGTTACAAGGATCGCGATTCCAATATTGGAATCAAGATGAACTATGCGGGGAACAACAACAAGTCGCTCCACATCTCTGTGGAAGATAGCCTTAAGAAACTCAGAACGACTTACATAGATATCCTCTACGTGCACTGTAGGCTTCGCTTCATCACGCACTCTTTACCGAAACGGTCTGAAACATTTTGACATGTGCAGGGTGGTCATACGATACTTCCATAGAAGAGCTGATGAGTAACCTACATAACCTGGTTGCTGCTGGAAAAGTTTTGTACCTTGTAAGTTCTTATGAAATATTTTTATAATGCTGCGTTTTTAACTTTTTATCTGTCAGGGTGTATCGGTATGTCGACTTAAAGTATATGTATATAAATAAGTCACTGAACTGTATACAGGATACCCCAGCATGGATCGTATCAAAGGCAAACCAGTGGGCCAAACTCAACGGCAAGACTCCATTTTGCATATACCAAGGCAAGTGGAGTATCCTCGAACGCAGCTTCGAGCGCGACATCATACCCATGGCCCGATCCGAAGGCCTCGCCCTTGCGCCTTGGGGAGTAATGGGCGAAGGTCGAATCAGGACAGACGAAGAAGAAAAGCGTCGCAAGGAAAGCGGCGAGAAAGGTCGCACGGCGCTCTCGGGGAGTTGGGAACGCACTCCTGATGAAGTCGCTATCAGCCGCAAGCTGGAGGAGATCGCGAAAGAAGTGGGCACGGAGCATATCACTGCCGTGGCTGTAGCGTATGTCATGCATGTGCGTTGTTTTGTATCTCTCTCTCTCTCTCTCTCTCTCGGTTCTCGCGCCCCATCATCGCCAGTGCCATGGGGGTCGTCTTATATCTCTCACTTATAATCATTTAAATATAGAAAGCGCCATATGTGTACCCGATAATAGGTGGAAGAAAGATAGAACATTTAAAAGCCAATATCGAGGCACTGGATATCACACTTACTCCTGCACAGATCAAAGCGTTGGAGGGAGTCCTGCCGTTTGATCAAGGGTTTCCCAACAGCATGATTGTGAGTTGAGATTTTATTTATACCACATCAAAGCTTTTAATGGGATCATTGAATCCCTCCCCTCCCAGGGTGACAGCACGAGTGACCCGTGGTTGATTGGCATGGCTGGGAACACGGACAAATGGCCCATGGCACCTCCATTCAATCCTTGACTGCATATCTATCCTAGACGGGGACATCTCCAACACAGAAATTTACACTAAATTAGATTATCACGAGTTCTGACAGACCTTGGAATTTTTCTTGTTAGGACTGCGCCGCAAATGTGGACCAAGGTTGATTTTTTTACATAGTGACATGTATCCCTCTGTTTTGAAGTTGAGCGTTGATTTGGTGTCAATGTGATTGAAAAATACAGTGTGCCATTTCTTTGATATCGTGAATGATGTAGTTTTGTAAGTCGGGAAGAATCATGCTTGATTTTACTCAAGGGTGTGATTGTTTGTGTGTGTGATTTATTTTATTTTATTTTTTTGAATGAGGGGAAAGATGAGTAATTAAATGAAAAGAAAGAAAAGAAGAAGAAGAAGAAGAAGAAAAGTTTAATTGAACAAGGTCACGACGTTTAATTTTGATTATTTTTAAAAAGAAAGAAAGAAAGAAAAAAACCCCTTCTCCAGCGGGACATCCTCATCCCCATCCCCTTAACACTTCCCCTACTTTTTTCTACCGAAGAAATCCTACAATCACTCCCCTGCCTTGCCCATGTTGTGAACAAAAGGATGCGACGGCTCAGAAGGAAGCTCGAGATGCCACAGAAAGAAAGAAAGAACGAATTCATGCATTCTGGGGCAGGCCTGTTTGCAGGTGACGCTCACGCTCAAAAAGAGGGGGAAGGAGAGAGGGCTCAAAAATGAATTCTAGGCCTTTAAATAGTAAGCAACATGAGAGCACAAAACCGCCTAACCTTCTTCCAATTCCTTTTTGTTTCACGGATCATCGCTAAACACGACAACAACAACAAAAACAAACATATATCCAAGCGTCATGTGAAAAAATACGACTTGGGGGATAAGGTGAAATATTTGCCGCCTAAAGAATACTCAAAGCAGGCAGGAGATAGGGGAGAATAACCTCGGTTTTAGTACCTCGTGGTTTCCGTTCTCTGAGATCCTTCACCGTTCGTCGGGTAATCGCACATTTGAGGTTTGTTATCTAGCCGAAGGAAGACTTACTTGCGTGACAGAGACTCGGCGACAGCTTACCTACCCATTAATTACTGTTGTTTTTCCCCCAAAGTCAGCTGTATCTCAGAGCATGTGATAATATTTTTAATTTATAAGATGTATGTGCATTATTGCTCTTCATTGTTTTTTTTTTCTTCCCCCAATCACTGTAAAATATATTTCATTCCTCTGATGTCATGTATGATGTATATCTCCTGCATTCTGTCT
Organism: Gomphus sp. MG54; assembly: GCA_003314385.1. NCBI lineage: Eukaryota > Fungi > Basidiomycota > Agaricomycetes > Gomphales > Gomphaceae > Gomphus > Gomphus sp. MG54. The sequence continues at coordinate 10,992 of QLPG01010734.1, read as the reverse complement.
CAAATTTGTATTCCTTCTGTGCTTCATATAGTATATAGTTCATATTTTGTAGTTCAAAATAGTGATCACTCTTTGACTTTGTCCAACAGTCAGAAAACAAGAAATTTCAATTTGACTTTATTGTCTGTCTAAATTGGCAGAAAGCCTTTAATGAATTTCGACTCTACACTTCAGGCTCTTGATCTTGTCAGATATAAGTGCAGCGCAGTGATTCAGACCTTACTTGATGAAATTTGAAATCATGTCCTAATAGGTGAATTAATATAGCTTGTGATGTTATTAGTGGAGGAATGGTTACCTTCTTTTGATCCTCTCTGTCGTCGGCAAAGAGCTGTCACATCGGCATCGAGACGAGCGTTTTTTTTTCTTGTTTGTTCTCAGGCCGGTGTCTATGAGGAAATTAGCGTTATTGAAAAACACTAGTGGAAGAAATGATCTCAGGAGGTTGAAGAGTTTGCGTGGCGGTGTTCTTGTCGAGGGTTATGTGAGAACTAGATGATGACAGGTGGGACCTTGAGGAGTTGGTGCAGGATGACCCTGTGCTGCTGAGGACGAACGTACTCGGGCGACTTGACTCCTTTTGATCAAGTCGAGCTGCGGCTGGATGTCCTGGTTTACAAATTGAGTGCATAAGACAGTTGAGAAGGTAAGGGATGGGTGAGTTGTATTTATCCCCCGCCCGGATTGGGTGAGATGTTTATGCATGATTTTTATTCTTCAAAGACACCACCTGTGATCCCATCTATGTGCCGCCTCTCTGTTTCCTGCATCTGGGGCGAACGTGTGCATCGCCTTCCGCTGGCGGTCCTAGATCTACGTCTTCCTCCAGATCTTCCGCCGCCGCTTCTTTCGCGGGGCCCCGGACACCACCCAATAAGCGGAGTGTTGAGCTGGTACAGAAGGTCTCGAAGGGATACGTTATTGTTGAGGAAGGTGAGGACATCGTTCTTCAGCAAAGTTCAACGTGTGGTTGGTTGGCAAGCGCAGGAATGGGAATGGGAGGCATCTTGATGGGCGATAAGTGAATTTCCCTTTTTTCATGTCTGGTGGATTGAATGAGACGTTTACGCGTCATTTTCTGTAGAAGGGTCGCTTCAGCCTTCCTGGCACTTATTCAGTTTTCTTGTTCCGTTACTCATAGACTGTCCGTTTCATTTGCCCTGGATGTCCTTGTTTGCGTTGCTCTTGTTTTCCTTTGTGCGCCTCCCTTTTTTTTGTTTGTCGATCGTATCGCCTGTATATTTCTGTTTCTTGCGCGCTTTGTCGAATTGGATTGAATTTCTGTTGGTGCTTCTCATCTTCAAACACCGATAGCAAGCCAATGAGTGATAAAAGAGGCCTCAGACACCATTAATTTAGTTCTACCTATCAGGGCCACGATCGATAACCACTTTTTTTGAAGTTCTCGTATGGTTATGCACGGGTAAACCACCTTGCAATCCATCTTATGATTGCACGATTACAGACTAGGCTCCCATGGTGCTTATGGAAGAATTATTTTACTTTTTCTTCGCTCCCTAGTTCTTTCCATGAGGATCTACGACTGAAACCCGAGAAAACAAGAGGAACCATGGATTCCTTTTCTTAGCCTGTATAACACAAGCCATGGACATGAAATCTCGTCTCGTCTCAAAAAAAAAAAGAAACGGTCATGTCCAATCGTAGACCAACAACCAATTATGTAGAAATCTAAGTAAAAGGGAAAAAATCATCTATAATATAATCCTATATGTTTTGTCTTGCAGAGGACAATGTGCCTGAACATTTAGATGAAAGATAGTCGCTCAGCTCTCTGTTGCAGGTCACTTCGGTGAATAGCCTAGATAGTTGCAATACAGGGTAAGCGCTTACCATCAATACCTCTTTCGATATCTCATATAATATATTGCCAGAAAATCACGGCCTTCCGTTGTGAAATCTGAGTCCGAATCTGAGTCTGATAACAAGGCCAACTCCCCCTGCAAAGCGAAAGGCAAGGTACGTCCTTGCACCCGCTCGTATCTTAAATTAGGAATGGCTCATAATTTGGAGGATTCCTGTTTCTAAATGAAAGTGGGACGATGCCAAGCTTGACCATAAATTGACAGGAATCATGGGTCCGATGTATCGGGGCATGCACAGATGAAGAGGGAGAAGTCGATGATTTGCTAGGAAGCGAAGTTGTACATTAGGGTGGTATGATTCTTAGTTTATTACCTGCCTATGTTGTATCTGTGTATTGCAACTATCTGGGCTATTGACTTATATGGCCTGCAATAGAGAGCTGAGCGACTATCTTTGATCTAAATGTTCAGGTGCATTGTCCTCTGTTTTTCCCTTTTACTTCGTTCTCTGCACAAATTTCAATGATGTTAGACTTTGCGATAATTCAACCGCAGGCCGTCATCATATGTTGTTGTGAAGTAGCTTCTTTTGTGAATCAATGTTGGCTAAGAACATGTGAGAACAGGATAGCAAAATCGACGTTAGAATAACACTGAAATCGGTGAGTCTTACATAGAGCCTAGCTGAAAAAGACGATAAATAGGATTATAAATAAACGTAAAAGAGTCTGCCGTCTTCTGACTTGGCAATTGGATTTCAGTGCGATGTTCGGTGAGGCACAAAACGGTTGAGGCATCAATAGGCTGATGTGGAGAGGGGCGTCGAGGTCTGAGAAGTGCTGAGCACCTAAGGACTTGAGGGAAGCAGGTGCCAGTACAGCCCATCTGTGAGCACAAAAAAGAAACCATGGATTATTAATGTTACATGTGGTTTGCAATTTCTTGAGACGGAATAAATGGGGGTGCCGGTTTATATTTCTTGTCGTATATTTTCTCGGGGACCGTCGGTACGCGTTGTCTACCATGAATGGCACAATTAAATAAACTCACCTCGATACATGACACCGATTGATACTTTTCTCGATTTGAGCCGTGTATGCTTATGTGTTATGGCTGGTGCTTACTTGACGAGTGTTTCTGAGGATCTACAAAATAGAAACAAAAGATACGGCAATGTCCTGGTTGAGCCCTAATAGGTACAAGCGACACCATGCCTTGGAGTCGGGTGTGATGTTCGGGCGGTAGAGAACATATAATTCAGATCAGGGTATCGATAGCCTACTCGAGACAACCGTCTCCTGGTCATGGTGAGTTCTAACAGTACATAAAAAAAATATTTTCCTGGGGACTATCAGTACATGTCATTTACGATGAGAGGCACATAAAATAAGCTTGCCTCGACTCTTTACAATTCTGCAGCCACAGGACGAGACGCATTTCATCAGGCTAGAGGACAAGGGGCTCCACAACAAATAAGATTTTGATCCACGACCAGCTGGAAACAAACAAACAGATATGAGAATAAGCACATTACATAACAGGAGGTAGAGGCCACACGAGTGCCTCGGTACCGAAGTTAGACCGCAAGTTGTGGTCCTAGAGAACACAAATTCAAAAAGATCGAGGAAGAAAAAAAAACTCAAGGGCTAAATGGAGGGAATAAGTCTTAGGTGTTATATGATGGTGGTTGGTAAAACGAGGCGCGTCGTATGTTCGTGACAGAGAGGAAAGAACATCTGAAGAAATTGGCTTATACAATGCAACGGCAAGGGGCATCAGATGGGGAACACCGAGACGAAGGTCGGCGAAGATGCGAAGCATAGTCATCTTTTGGGTACATCGCCGAGAAGCAGTGCATGAAAGCATGCAGTAATAATTCCTGCACAGTGTGACCTCAAAATGGATAGAATACAGGCAGGCCAGTACGAGGAATTAGCATAGGATCCAAGACTCAACAGAGATATGAGTATCGAAATCGGGATGCCAAATATTGAGTTGCGACAAACTCCGCCACCCAGGTCGCCGCAGGGACTCTGAGCGAAAAAAACTTTCGACTCAGAACGCCGTCCCAAGGTTACAGGGACTGCTGGAATAGCATGGGATGGATAGCACTGTGCCGTATGTGGCTGTGAGATGGAAGATGGTGCAGGGTCGTGTCGGGATAGCGCGAGGAGAATACTAACTCAATACAGAGAAAGAATATGGTGATAGATCTAGAGTATGGAGAACCTGTTAATTAATAATTCGGACAGACAATTAATGAGCACCAGCTGACACCGGGTCAGAATATTCAATTAGTAAGACGACCCACCCGTGAACCCCCTCCTACTGGACTGGAGTACTACTATTCGACCAAGTGGTGAACACACCAGACAGCGGGTATGTGTAGGAGAGAAATTTCCAAGTCAGCATCAAGATTCGCGATCAGCTCGACACCGCAAATATTATATGTATTAGAACTGCAAAGCCAATTAAACAAAGGAGATAACTTTGGCAAGACAAAGGGTTGACGTATTTCAAAGTGCGAAGCTCGCTTATTGTGTTTTGAAGCTCCGTCCGTAGTCTATATAAACTGTCGGCCGGCTATCAGCCGGAATTCCCACTGATAGTGAGAAACCACCACCATGGCTGAGCTCAGATCTTCGACTTTTTCTGCCAGAGATTCAATGATTACCAAATTCCTCGACTTTTTCAAGGGTCGCAGGTCCCCAACCTCGGCCATAGCGAGTGATCGTCAGCGAAACGACACTCGAGGCTCACGGGTGGGCGTACGAGGAAGGGGTACTCCGACCCAGACTTCAATTTCGTCCTCGCAACTTTCGCGCGTCGACGACCACTCGGCAAGCAGACCATCGGGGACATACCATCCCCTGGCAACCACCAATCCTTCGTCGAGCCCAGCTCCGCCTCGACTTGTTCTTGCAGTCTGGCCCTCAGAGTCAGACTCCCTGCCCTCCTCTGCAGAGCTTCCTCCGGTCGTGTCCCACCCTCAACGGTCAAGGTACGCCGTCCTTCCCTTTTCAGATATAGAGATACTCATCTTCACCTTCACAGCGCTGTACCCTCATCCCCACTGTTGCCGCCAGGCGCACCGTGGCTTATGGCGCGCACGTTGCCCAGTGGCCCGGCCTTGCCAATCGTGTCCACCCGTCGGAAGATTTTGTGCCCTGTTCCACGATACGCGATCCCGTTGAATGACTTCGCCGACATTGCGGACCTTGAGCGTGGTTGTCAACAGGTGAGCGACAATCTTTGAGGGAACATCCAATCACTGTGCTTACTCTCGTGTCTTAATCAGGATCAGGTACACGTGGATTCGACGCGTTTTCAGTCCTCGGCGGCACCCTACTCTGTCCCCTCAACTGGGCCAACATCTCGCCGTCGCTGCCAGGCACCCTCTTGGGAGGACTTGTTTGTGTTGTAACCAAGGGGGTATTTCCCTACATCTCAGTCATCGCATTTGTTGCGTACAGCGTATTTGTGTCACGTGCTGTCACATGTAAGCCATATCCGGAACACATGCGCGTCGTGATCAACGCGTCAATTCTCACGCGTCTCTGGGAAGGGACGTGCGTAGATGGGTTTACTATATAATAAAAACATGTACTAGAATAATAATTACACAAATTTTATATCCCATTTCCCCATTTTCTGTTTCACTCTCAGAATCAAGTAAACTATAATTCAACTGTTTCTAGAGTTTGGACAGTCTAGAACTTATCCACCCACTGCAGGCCAGTCAGCATCGGTGCGACACTCACCAGCTACGACATCACGCTGCGGCAAGGTGCTCTCAACCCAACATGGTCCTATCCCTGTACCTTGTGCATTGCCCTCAGTCACGGTCCAATACTCGCCCGCGACGATATCACGCGACGATGCCTCACTGGTGTCGGAACCTAGTCGTATTAGTCAATCGCAACGCGCTTTGGCCACTGGGGAAGATCTCCATATGGACGTGGAAAGAACATCTGTTGAGGTTGAGCAACGTCGTCGGAAGCGTGGTCGGCCGTATGATGATGAGTATGTCCAAGGACACGATTCTGATGCTAAGGATGAGCAAGAGGAAGATGAAGAAGCTCAGCGTCCCCGAAAAGTCGCCAAGACTGCGGATGTCACCGAAGGGGGAGAGTACAAGAACTGTGAAGGCTCAGTGCGATACCGCCGCAGAAAATGCTTCCATCTATCTGACTGATGACTGGGTGGGGCTTGCATCTGCATTCATGTCTGCACTACCTCTCACTGCCGGATCCATAACGACATCTTCTTGCGCTTCTCCTTTCGTTGGCCAAGAAACTCAATGCTGAGCGATTCCCGAAGGTTGAGGGGATATGCTGTTGTCGAGTCGAGTCGGATGATGACATTGTTGCTTTAAATCAGTTCTACGCAGTGATTTTTCACGAGCGCAGGACTAGGAGTGCGAAGATGGTTGATCGGTCAGTTTTATTTATCTCCCGGATCGAGTGAGATGTTTATGCATGATTTTTATTCTTCTAAGATCAAACCACCTTGTGATCCCATCTATTTGCCTCCTCTCTGTTTGCTGCATCCGGGGCGCACGTCTGCATCGCCTTCCGCTGGCGGTCCTAGATCCACTTGCTCCTCCAGATCTTCCGCTTCTTTCGCGGGACCCCGGACACCATCCAATAAGCAGAGTGCCGAGCCTGCACAGAAGGTCTCTAAGGTGTGCTTTATTGTTGAGGAAGGTGAGGACATCGTTCTTCAGCACAGTTCAACGTGCGGTTGCTTACCAAGCGCAGGAATGGGAATTGCAGCCATCTTGATGGGCGATAGGTGAATTTCCCTTTTTTTATGTCTCGTGGATTGAATGAGACGTTCACGCGTCATTTTTTGTAGAAGGGTCGCTTCAGCTTCTCGTTATCCCTGCTTTGGTTCATTTTGCTTTCCTGGCGCTGATTCCGTTTTTTTGTTCCGTTTCTCATAGACTGTCTGTTTCATTTTCCTTGGATGTCGCTGTTTACGTTGCTCTTGTTTTCCTTTGTGCGCCTCCCTTTTTTTTTTTTGTTTGTCCATCGTATCACCTGTATATTTCTGTTGCTTGCGCTCTTTGTCGAATTGGATTGGATTTCTGTTGGTGCTTCTCATTTTCAAGGACAGATAACAAGCCAGGGTGTGATAAAAGAGGCATCAAACACCATTCAATTAGTTCGACCTATCAGAGCGACGATCGATAACCACGTTTTTTGAAGTTCTCGTATGGTTATGCACGGGTAAACCACCTTGCAATCCATCTTATAATTGCACGATTATAGACTAAGCTCCCATAGTGCTTATGGGAAAGTTTCTTTCCGTGAGGACCTACGACTGAAACCCGGGGAAACAGGAGTAATCATGAATGCCCAGTACTTTCATATCCTGTATAACACAAGTCATGGACATGAAAAAAAAAACTCGTCTCGTCTAAGTCGAAGAGTTATCATGTCCGCTCGTAGACCAACAACTCACGTCTCAATTGTGTATCCCTCTTCCATGATCTCCTGCTGCCGGCTTCATGAGGATGTTTTTCCCAATGGCCCAGATGACGGGGTTTGCTCTGGCATATTGACCCGACCACACCAGAGTAGTGTCAACTTTCTACTTGAAATATGAGGCTTTTGGAGTTCGAATCACAGGATTAATAATTATAATAATCTCATAGATATTACAGATTGAGGATTGGAATAGAATGTGGTTCGTTAAATGTTGAATGAGGCACGGGACCTGTGCAAGTGGCCGAGCCTGATCTTGTTGCTGTGGAGTTATCTCTAAGGAGATCCTCCGACATGCAGTTGTATAAAAGCACCCGTAGAGCAGTAACTTATTGTAAAGAAGTGGCCGTCATCATATATTGTTGTGAAGTAGGTTCATTTGTGAATCCATGTTGCCAAAGAGCATGCGAGAACAGGATAGCAACATCGACGGTAGAATAACACTGAAATAGGTGATTATTCACACCCACTTTTACATTCTTCCATCCTGGCTGGTCTATCTCCTCACCCATCCCGTTTTAATAGAACACGCAATGGAAAAATGCTCAAGAAGATATTGCGATCCAGGAAAAGACGAACCAAGGTCGCAGTTACAGGAGAAGGCCCCAGAGATGCCACCAACGCCATGCCACTACGATGACTTGAGCTTCAGCTGGAAACTTCATGTAGTTTACCGTTGTCTATGCCGCGTATCTTTGTGCCATTAGCCAACGACGTTGGCAACGGTCAGAGTTGGCGGTGTTGAGTGATAGGAAAGGTTGAGATTGAAAATTATCTCTGCAAGTGGCTGCCCAAGTGGTGTGGGGATCATGGTATGTCCAAATTAAGAAACAATATTTAAATATGAAGGAATGGTTACCACGGCACTCCAATTCATGCAATCGATTTATATCATACGACGATGCGGCTCTTCAGTACCTTGGGGTTGTGAAAAGCAAGGCCGACTCAAGTGCTCTGAAACACCCCACCGGTGACACGCAGTGTACTCGAAGTTTGTCTCCATCAGACAGGTGTCTTTGTCAATGCAAATGCCAGCAACAGTCTACCCGTAGTCAACGATTTTGGTGGCGTCTTCTGGATGCTTCGGTCAAGTCATGGAGGTTGATCGGAAGAATTGCAACCTAGGAAATAAAATGGGATGGAGATGATTTATTGGTTTCCTCCTTTTATTTGGCATGTCTCTGAACGTCTGTGTCTTGTCTGAAGATGCTTGAGAACATGCAATGTTCTTCTAAAAATACGGTCGACATGACTGTGACACGAAGTTCAGGTATCTGCCCCACCCACCGCTGCATTTAGTCGCAAGTGCCTCCCTGTCATCCCAGACGTCCACTTCAAGAGGCCGCCTCTCGTTCCTCACAAATACCAGCTGGCAGAGAGTGGCTGCTGCTGGATACCTGTCAAGGATCACCGAAGAGGGCTGATAGGAAAATCTAGAACATGAGGCGCAGGAAGTACTCTAACCAGTGGAGTGGTCGTTGTCATCTTGCCTTGTTGTAAAGCCTAAGAACCAGTATTGTGACACATAAGAGATGAAGCCGACGCTGCAAATAAGAGTCTGCGGTCTTCTGGCTCGGAAATTAGTTTGCAGTGCGATGTTCGGTGAGGCACGGAGCGTTTAAGACATCATTAGGCTGCTGTGGAGAGGAGCGTCGAGGTCTGAAAAGTTCTGAGCACTTATGGACTTAAGGGAAGCGGGTGCGAGTACAGCCCATCTATGAGCACAAAAAAAGAAACCCTGCCCATATGGATTATTAATGTTATATGTGGTTTGCCATTTCTTGAGACGGAAGAAATGGGGGTGCCGGTTTATATTTCTTGTGGTATATTTTCTTGGTGACCGTCGGTACGTGTCGTCTACCATGAATGGCACAATTAAATAAACTCACCTCGATACATGACACCGGTTGATGCTTTTCGACTTGAGCCGTGTATGCTTATGTGCTATGGCTGGTGCCTACTTGACGAGTATTGTTGAGGATCTAAAAAATGAAAGCAAGAGATACGGCAGTGTCCTGGTTGAGCCCTAATAGGTACAAGCGACACCATGCCTTGGAGTCGGGTGTGATGTTCGGGCGGTAGAGAACATACAATTCAGATCACGGTATCGATAGCCTGCTCGAAACAACCGTCTCCTGGTCATGGTGAGATCTAACAGTACATAAAACAAAAATTATTTTCCTGGGGACCATCAGTACGTGTCGTCTACGATGAGGGGCACCGAAAATAAGCTTACCTCGACCCTGTACAATTTTCAGCCACAAGACGAGAAGTATGTCATCAAGCTAGAAGACATAGGGCACCACGAACCACAAACAAGGTAATAATCTGAGGAACACAGTCGTTATCGACACATTAGCACCAGGCAAAAGCCTGATCCACGACCAACCGGAAACAAACAAACAAATATGAGAATTAGAAAAACACATACCGGGACGCGTAGAGGCCATACCGATGCCTCGGTACCGAAGTTTGACCGCAAGTTGTGGTCCTAATGAACAAAATTGAAAGAGATCTAGGAAAAAGCAAAAGCTCAAGGGGTCATTGGAGGGAATAAGTCTTAGGTGTTATATCATGATGGTTTGGTGGTGTAGGATGAGGCGCGTCATATGTTCGTGACAGAGAGGAAGGAACATCTGAGGGAATCGGATAATAGAATGCAATGGCAAGGGGCATCAGATGGGGAACACCGAGACGAAGGTCGGCGAAGATGTGAAGCATAGTAATATCTTGGGTACATCGCCGAGAAGCAGGCACGAAAGCACGCAATAATAATTCCTGCGCAGTGTGACCCCCAAAAGTGATGGAATACAGGCAGGCCAGTACCAGGAATTAGCATGGGGTCCAAGACTCTACAGAGATATGAGTATCGAAATCGGGATGCCAAATATTGAGTTGCGACAAACTCCGCCACCTCGCCGCCTCGGAGCGAAAAAACTTTCGACTCAGAACGCCGTCCCAAGGTCCCAGGGACTGCTGGAATAGCGCGGAATAGATTGTACACGTGGGCGGTATGTAGCTGTGAGATGTAGGAAGAGGGTGCAAGGTCGGGTCAGGATAGCGCGAGGAGAATACTAACTCAATGAAGAGAAGGAATAGAGCGATGGATCTAGAGTATGGAGAACCCGTTAATTAATAATTCGGGCAGACAATTCATGAGCGCCAGCTGACAGCTGAATATTCATTAAACAAGATGACCGACCAGTGAATCCCCTCCTATGGCCTGATGCTGGACTGAAGTACTACTATTCGACCAAGTGGTGGGCACACCAAACAGCGGGTATGTGTGGGAGAGAAATGGCCAAGTCACCATCAAGATTCGCAATAAGCTCGAGGCCCCAAATAGTATATTTATCCTAACCGCAAAGGCAATTAAATAAGAGAGATAACTTTGGCAAGAAAAAGGCAAGACGTTTATTTTAGAGTGCGAAGCTCGCTTATTGTGTTTTGAAGCTCCGTCCGTAGTCTATATAAACTGTCGGCCGGCTATCAGCCGGAATTCCCACTGATAGTGAGAAACCACCACCATGGCTGAGCTCAGAAATTCGACTTTTTCTCCCAGAGATTCAATGATTACCAAATTCCTCGATTTTTTCAATGGTCGCAGGTCCCCAACCTCGGCCATAGCGAGTGATCGTCAGCGAAACGACACAGGAGCCTCACGGGTACCCGTACGGAGA
>QLPG01010731.1:0-14685 GCA_003314385.1 Gomphus sp. MG54 | reverse complement strand
CTCCCAACCCTTGCTACCCTACTCTCATCCCCCAAAAAGGATGAGGAAATATCCGAAGACCTAGCTGAAATGTTTGGTTTTGATGCAATCGAGCTCGTGATGGAGGTTCTTGCAAACAGGATGCCTTTGTCGTATAAGGTTTGTGCTGGGTGTAGAATTGTTTGAAAATCGATTTTTTATGATGCTGGGATATGTTTTAGCTGGCTATTGTGGATGATGGTGAGCCAATAGGCTCTAGAAGAGCCGGACGAGCGGGGAAGGGTGCTTCGTCGAAGAAAAGTCAGGGCTGTGATCCACAAGGTGATATCTTCAAAACAATTATCAACACATATCTCATATCATTTCTACCAGCCCACGGAAGCGTCGATTTCACAGTCGACGATGCGAAAACAAGGATGGAAGCATCATTCCGCGCCGCTGCGTCTCGACCATTATTCTCCGGAACTGCCGCAAGTCTTTTTCTCCCTATATTCTTTGAAATCATCTGACAGACAGCTACGAAAAAGCTGTCCGCCCCAGAAGTCCTCCCACACGTCTACACATCCTCCTCAATCGTTCAAAACGTCACATCAACCTTCGGCGAAAAGTACCTCTTACCGCTTGGCACGACGCGTGAAACGAGGGAGGTTAGTTTGGATTTGGTGTCTTTTTCTGACAATCTCGTGCTGCATTTCTGACGTGGGGTGTATTTGGATATCTTGATGTAGGACTGCGAGGAGGTTATTATTCCTCCCGCCAAGCCTGTACCGCCACGTATGGAAGAGCGACTTGTACCTGTTTCGGAGCTGGATGGACTGGCGAGGGGGGCATTTCCGGTGTGTTACTTGCTTTGAGCGATTGACTTTTGTTGATGCGCTGCCGATGTAAATTGTGTAGGGGTATACGTCTTTGAATCGAATACAGTCGATTGTGTATCCTACGGCTTATGGTACTAATGAGAACTTACTGATCTGTGGTATGTAATTGTTTTATTTGTTAATTGTATGCAGCGGCGCTGATACTTACGTCGGGTGTGCGTTCCAGCTCCCACTGGAGCGGTACGTTCTCCTTCCAATTTTTTTTCGCTGGTCCCTCCTCATCAATGGCTATCTAGGGTAAAACCGACGTCGCTATGCTCACGGTCCTCCGCGTAATCGACCAAAATCTCTCCTCCCCAGACGCCAAGTCAAACCCAAGCACTCTTGCCTCCGCAATCAAACGCAATGATTTTAAGATAATCTACGTGTATGCTTGTTCTAACAATCTCACTCCAAGTCCTATCATCTTGATGATATCCCCGTTTTTTTTTGTTGACTATATAGTGCGCCAATGAAAGCGTTAGCTTCTGAAATTGTCAGGAAGCTTGGGAAGAGACTTGCATGGTTATCAGTGCGTGTGAGGGAGTTGACGGGTGTGTTGCTTTACGCTTTACTGCGAAGCAAGCTTGGAGCAATTGATTTGGGCGAAATCAGGTGACATGCAGATGACGAAATCTGAAATTGCAGAGACACAGATTGTTGTGACGACCCCCGAAAAATGGGACGTAGTCACTAGAAAACCTACTGGAGAGGGTGAACTCGCTTCGGTGAGCGAACCTTGCGTCTTTCGGCACGGGGACTAGCGGCTTTCTCTGACTTGGAAGTTGTCTTTGTCGCCAACAGAAAGTCAAACTGCTCATTATAGATGAGGTGCATCTACTTAATGAAGATCGAGGTGCTGTAATTGAGACCATTGTGGCGAGGACGTTGCGACAAGTTAGTTTGTAAATGGTTTGAGAATCGACGCTATGGCGCTAATGCTACGTGGTCAGGTTGAGTCGACGCAATCCTTGATCAGAGTTGTGGGGCTCAGTGCGACGCTACCGAATTATGTTGACGTAGCTGATTTCTTAAGGTATTCCGTTCCCTCCTTCATTCCTGGCACACTTTCTCATCCTGTTTAGGGTTTCGCGGCACCAAGGGCTGTTTTACTTCGGCTCGTCATTCCGCCCTATTCCCCTGGAGCAACATTTCCTTGGCATAAAAGGAAAGGCCAACACCCCAACTGCGCGTCGAAACTTGGATCAAGTAACATATCACAAAGTCCTCGAGCTTGTGCAACAAGGGCACCAGGTCATGGTATTCGTGCACGCACGCAAGGAGACTGTCAAATCAGCACAAGCTATTCGGGAGGCCGCTCTGGCGGATGGGACCCTAGATGATTTCAGTACGCAGGAGCACCCGATGTTTCAGTTACATCGGAGAGATATTGGGATGTCGCGGAATAAGGAGATGAAGCAGTTGTTCAATGATGGGTTTGGTATCCATCATGCGGGTATGTTGCGGTCAGACCGAAACATGATGGAGCGGATGTTTGAGGCGAAGTCAATAAAGGTTGGGGTTTGCGTTTTGCTTGATTCGAGATGTTGCTTATGATGTCCGCAGGTTTTATGTTGTACTGCTACCCTGGCGTGGGGTGTGAATTTGCCGGCACACGCAGGTGTGTCTTGCGACCCTGTCATCTTTCTCCACGGCGTCTCATACTGCCATTCCTCGCAGTGATCATCAAAGGCACTCAGGTTTACGACAGTTCGCGCGGTGCATTTGTGGACCTGTCTGTTTTAGATGTCCTGCAGATATTCGGGCGCGCAGGCCGGCCTGGAATGGAGACCAGCGGAGAGGGATATATCTGTACTTCGGAAGATAAACTGACACATTATCTAAACGCTGTGACCGCGCAGGTAAGAGTGCTCATCTCTATGAGAGTATAAGGTGACTGATGAAACTTGATCAGCACCCTATTGAGTCCAAGTGAGTAGAATGATGTACTTCCTAATGTTTGAAACTTGATTTTGCTAGGTTTATTGGGGGAATGGTCGATTCTTTGAACGCTGAGGTGTCGTTGGGCACTGTGGCTAATATCAAAGACGCTATTCAATGGATAGGTTACACTTATCTCTTCGTGCGTATGCGGAGGAACCCTATGGTATACGGCAAGTGCTTTTTGCACTCCTTCCCTGACTTGTACTAAACGACACGTCTTAACCCTATCAGGCATGTCACACGACGAACCAGTAGACGACCCGCAACTTGGAAACAAGCGACATCAGCTCGTTACGGCTGCAGCTCGCAAACTGGCAGCTGCAGGCATGGTCATGTTCAATGATTCGACTGGGTCGCTCATTGTTAAGGATCTCGGGACGATAGCTGCGAAATATTATATTAGAACATCCAGTATAGAGATCTTCAACATGAACTTCCAACCACGTATGAGTGCGGGGGATGTATTTGGTTTGTTGAGCATGAGTACCGAGGTGAGCGATTGTGCGAGATGTTGTTGCAGGTATGTCTGACCGAAGACAGTTTGATCAGATACAACTTCGGGAGAACGAGGTTAAAGAACTAAAACACTTGGAGGAAGATGTGATTTCCTTTGATGTAAAAGTAAGAGAATTCCAAGAATGTGGCGGTCCTTTTCTCAGCTTGCTTAGGGCGGAACGGATACCAGCCAAGGGAAGGTCAACATTCTCCTCCAGGGATACATCTCTCGCGCATATGTCGAGGATTTCGCACTTGTTTCAGATACCGCATATGTCGCGCAGAACGGTGGTCGTATCATCCGAGGACTCCTCGAAATTGCCCTCAGCCGCAAGTGGGCGAACGTCTGTTCAGTCCTTATGGGCATGAGCAAGGCAGTGGAGAAGCGGATCTGGCATTTCGAACAGCCGTTGACACAGTTTGATTTATCACCGGAAGTACTCTATAATCTTGAGCGCTGGGTCGACGACAAGCTTTCAGTCGCCGAGATTGCTTCGCATACTGCTGCGGAGCTCGGTCAGTTGATCCATATGAACGAGCGGCAAGGTGCTGCCGTTTTGAGGGCTTCGAAACAGTTCCCTACTGTTGTTCTGACGCACCGTCTGCAACCCCTTAGTTCGGATGTGCTGAGAATATCTATCACCGTTTCCAAAAATTTCGATTGGAATTCACGCTTGCATGGCGAAGCCGAACCTTTTTGGTTATGGGTCGAAGACCACGACGGGATAGAGATCATACAATGGTCACACCTTCTTCTGCGGCAGAGCAGTTTGAATCTGGAGGTCGACTTTGTAATACCTATTCGAGGATCGACCCCTCCATCTTCCGTGAGCATTCGTTTCGTGTCTGATAGATGGATAGGAGCAGAAGACAAGGTCAACATCTCTTTGGAATATTTGATCATGCCTCCATTTTTTGATGGTCACACTCCACTTCTCGATCTGCCATATTTACCTACTGAGGGTAGTAACGTCGCCTCAAGCCCGTATTGCAGATTGCACTTTCGGGATTTTAACGGCATTCAGACACAATGCTTTTGGTCTTTAACCCAGACGAATCAAAACATCCTCATCTGCGCACCGGCTGGAAGTGGAAAGACAACTTTGAGCATGCTGGCTTTGTGGTATGTAGGATTCAATGTATGTTCACTAAGGTGCTCAGTTAATCATATGAAATCAGTCAGAGAGTGGGGAAGAGCAAATCTGAGGCTTTTGGCCTTGTCGTTGTGCCCAATCGCAGCGTGGCGAAGCAGACAGCATCCCTTTTTAGATTATCACAGGGTCCGACCCGTATTCCCATCGATACTCTCCTCGTACCAGACGCATTGTTGGCGAAGCATGGGAAGGGGATCCGAATAACAACCTCGCAATGTCTTTTAGCTGCATTGCGCAGGGATATCGAAAACTCGTGGCTATCTGATCTGAAGATTGTACTTTGTGACAACCTTGAGTTGCTGGATGCCGAATATGAACTCGCAGTGTCACTCCTTGTATATCACACTCAGCGTCTTCCTGTACGCTTCATTGGAACATCCAATTGCTTAAACGACCCCACGGACCTTGCCCGGTGGCTTCATGTTCCACTTGGCGGATTGTTCAGCTTCCGTCCAAGTGATAGGGAACAATTCTTGACTACGAAGACTGTGTCCTTTACGACCCGTCATTCTGCGGCACTATTTGAGGCAATGACCAAGCCTGCCCATGCTGCGATTGCAGACGCAGGACCAGACACATCCGCCATGCTCTTCGTGCCATCTCGTAGCCAGTGCCAAGTCGTCGCGGCTAACCTCATAACCCAATGCGCTATAGACATTGATACCAAGGCGTTTTTGGGACGTGGTGCGACGCTGCAGGATGTGGAAGTTTATCTGTCCCGTCTGCACCATGGGGCGCTTGCTAACCTCGTTGCGCATGGGATTGGGATTTTTCATGAGGGGGTGCATCGGTCTGATTTGGCTTTGATGTTGGAGTTGTATCTGGAGGGTGTTATAAGGGTGTTGATTGTGCCACGGGAAGCGTGCTGGACTGTACCCGTCCGAGCGAACGTGATCATTGTCATGGGCACTCAGTACATGAAAGTGGTATCCGAGTCTGATAGACAGCTCAAGGAGTATAGCGTTCAAGAGGTCGCAAAAATGCAATCATGCGCTGTTCAGCCTGGTCAATCTGGCGCATTCCACTTATTTTGTCAGGCAGAGCAACGCGACACTTTTATGAAATTTCTGGAGGAAGGTCTACCCTTAGAATCAACACTCATGGACTCTGATCTGCTGAAAGAATGGCTCCGAGATGCGAGAACAGCAGGCTCTATTGTTGGCAAGCAAGATTGCGTTGCGGCGTTATCGTTTACCTATCTTGTTCGAAGATTAGAAACGAATCCTTATTATTATGATGGGGCTCCAGGTAAAAAAAAGGAGCAGTCTATATCGAGATATGTAGATAGAGTATGGGAACTCGAGGGATAAAAAACGTGGGTGGGAGGTGGTTGTGGGAAATGAAAATCTATGATCTTTCGAACGAGCAAATATTTCTCTTATTTCTTTGAGGAATTTCTTCAGGCCCTGTTAGCTTCTCTCCGTCCGACCATTCGCAGAGCCTCCCCCATCCACGTCTATGATTTTCTTCGATCGAGAAAATAATTTCTCTCTTTATTTCTTTAGGTATTTCTTCAGACCTTGTAGCCTCTCTCCGGCCTTTCGCAGAGTTTCCACGTCTTTGCAGAATGAAAAGCGAGCGAAACGTTCCCCGATGTTTCCGTGCTCTTCGCAATAGAACTGTAGATCGCACGATGATCGTAAGATGAAAAAAAAAAATCATAATAATATGCCCAAGTGGACGTACCTCGCTGGTAGGAATGGATGAGACGCCAACTTGTTCTGCGATGAACCAGCAAGCTCTATAGGCAAATAGTAAGAACAAGAAAGTCGCAGAAAACTGAAACTGCTACACGTACTTGAAATCACGTCCCCTGCCATCTAGGCTACTAGGGAAAGCATAGTCGTCAGGAATCTCCACATCAGAAATATCCTAGATAATCAACATGAGAGACATCGAATAAATCGTCATAAATAACGCGGGAGTCGTACGACAAGGACGAAATATGTGCCCTCCGGTAACGTGTACTGTATTCCTATTTGAGCAAGATAGGATACAAACACGTCCCTTCGTTCTTCATATTCCCGCAGTTGAGTCTCGAAGAACTTTCTTTCGGTGGCTTGTTCCAAGCCCGCTGCTGCGGCCTCTTGCATGGGTGTGTTGGAACAGAAAACGATACGAGTCGATGCGGCTAAAGACGGGACGATGAGCTGCGATGGGGCGATGAGCCATCCAATCCGCCAGCCTGTAGCAGCAAAGGATTCTAATTATACATGTCTTAGAAAGCTGGCGTTGAACAATCATTACTTGTATGGATTGAACTCACTGCCGGCGGAGCCCACGGTGATAGTGCGTTCCCACATCCCGGGGAGGGTTGCGATCCTGACATGTTCCTTCCCGCTAAAAACCATGCAATCATACTGGAACATGCGTTTTTTAAAAACACGATGGGAGGAGGGTATAATAAACGTAAATAACAGACCACTTCATCAGCCAGAACGAGTAGATTGAACTCTTGGGCAAGCTGTGCAATGTACTCTAGCTCTTGTCTTGTGAAGACTTTGCCGACAGGATTGTGAGGTGTATTAACGATGATCATCTTTGTTTTAGGAGTGATAGCGCGACTATGACCAGGCGTCTTAACATGAGAACTCATAAGAATTCTCATTGCGACACTTACCGAAGGGCTTCGAAGTTCAGTTTCCAGTCATTACTAGTCGGAGATGCCATATCGTGGGACGGGGGCTCGAGTGGTACAAAGACAGGCACACCACCGTTGAAAGTGATCGAAGGCAAATATTGGTCGAAAAACGGCTCAAACATGATGACTTCGTCCCCTTGCTCTAAATATGCCACTAAAACGGCGTATTCACCTTGGGTGAACATATCAGATCGAAGATTTGAGAAAGCAGACGATAAGTATGACGATAACCTTCATTAGCCCCGCTAGTGACGAGGATTTCTGAATCCGGATTCAGTTTCCTGCCGAAACTCGAGCTGTAATGGTTGCTAATCGCATTACGCAGCCTAGGTGATCCCTTTGGATGGGAATAATGGTTGAATTGCACGATTGAGATAGCCTTTCCTACGGCCTCTTTTACCCATTCTGGGGGAGAAAAGTTCATGTAACCTTGGCCTAAATTAATGCAATCCGGTGGGAGATTCAAGGCACTTTACAGAAAGAAAAAAAGAAAAAGAGTATAAGTCAGGGTGAGCTGTACAGCGAGGAGAGACAAACGTGCTTGAATATAGACCAGACATCAACGGCCAGAGCACGGCCAGTACGAAGTCTGGAAGAGAAGGGTATGACACTGTTCAGCCCGTTTAGAGCTGCTGCCGGGGCAGTCGGAATATGATTAACATTTGACATGTTTGAGGTGTGAAGATAAGCTCGACGAGGGAGTACACTGTTAGTAATGGGGGTAGAGAGCAGAGGCCTTGCGATGGACGAGCTTAGTATGAATTTTTTTGCAAGCGACATCCACAAATAGGCGCACGACTTACGCCTTGAATGACAGCCGGTATAGCAGCCTGTCGGCCACCGGGGAATGATCCGTTAGTTTAAACTATACAAACATAGTTCCCGATATATCCCCAGCACTAAATTTCCCCAGTTCCAAGCTAATTAGCACAAACGACGATAAGCAAAGAACTTATGTTAGTTCAGCGTGACCGAAGGCTTCGGCTCGTCGAGGAGATATTAGTGTCAATCGGTGGAGGTGCTACAGAGCAGAGCTTGTGAGTAGATATGATTGACAATTACTTATACTACAGAATGTATTCATCACGACTTTTACGAGAATATGGACTATTGATGGAGGGGAACGGATGGGAAAGAATTGAATGCACCGTGAGGGTAAGCGGTTTGTTATTACTAGCAAGCGAGAAGAATCCATAGGCCACCTTTGACATACTTTTGATCAGAACGATGCATCAGCTATCAACGCGCTGCACTGCGCAAGTTGCAGACTCGTGGTAGCAGGGTGGTCAACCCGGAAAATGCCCAGTCTAAATTTCGTTTCATCGAGGTCAAACCAGCAAGTGGGGGCGGAAGATGACATGTGTTGCCTTATTTTACTGACAGCAAGTCATTCCCTTGGATGTTGGGGGGCGTTGTCGGCATCCTATAGCAAGTATTATCACACCCCATAAAAAGGTAGGTCAGATGTTTGTCTTGGAAATATGAACATTGGTCATCCTCATGTCATTCGAAACCAGAGATTTTTAGAGACTTGGAGAGATATTAGGGGGGAAAGGGAAACTAACACGCAGCTACGCATCGCCTACAATGAGTAGGCAATAGACGAAGTAGAACTGGCGGAGGTGTTGGAATATTGGAAATTCAAGACAAGTCATACCATTCTCAATTATTCGCTTTTCTATTTCATGTTTCTTTTAATTTTCTCTTGTTTCTCAGAGCCCCTTAAAGCAGAGTCACCCTGAGTCAATTCCTAATCACTGTTGCGTCAGCCAGACGAACAAGTCAAGTCTCATCAAGTCACCATCTGAGGCGCATGTATGCGCATGTACAGTTGAGCTTTCTAACACAGGTCAAGGGACAGGCTCTACACCGTATACATGAATTATTCTGAGTCGATGTGTGTTTATACAATGCATATACCCATCATAAACATTTTTCACACTTTGTACTATCAATTCTGTCCCTCTCTGAGCATGCAACCTGTTTACCCATGATTGAGGTGAATGTCACTAACCCCACAAGGCAGGGGAATTCACTCAAGAAGTACATTTGCATTTCATCATGTTCATATTTCATAATCGTTATAACCACCATTGCATGGACACTCCCTCATCCCACCATCACCAGTAGATATTATGACATTAGTATAACAGATGTATGCGGACATTTCACATGTTTTTTCCCTCCTCCTGAGCTCCCAACTATCCTAGTACTTATATGAACATTATAATTACAGAAGGGTGCTGCAGAGACAGCTATCCTATAGAGAGAGGGAAAGTAGAACAAGTGACATTATAAAGGGGTAGAACAACTTGAACTGAACACACTTGTAGCGGTTCAAACTATTTACTACTTCATGATTGGCCTTGGCAGCCAGGCGGCGATCAACCGAATAGAGAATAGGGAGCTCTGTCAATGGACGACAAACAGAAAGACGCCGGGACAAGCTGTCGGACCGGGAGAAGGTGTGCTGTGATAGGTTCCAGGGTAACGAAAGAGCCGTTGAAGAAGCCAAAGTAGTCGAAGATAGGTTCATATCTAATTAATGTCCAGGAATTCTGCTGAATAGCAGATCTGCTGAACTATGGTCCTTGGTAGTTTGGAGTCCGACTTCCGTTCGCCAAGTTCTTGGCTTTGACTTGCGCCTTATGATTTCTGCCAGTGATAACCACCTGGGGACAATTGAAGAGTACGCGTTATTTGAAGTTCCTGTGATAGCATATCTAGCCTTACAATTCGTTGCCAAGGTCAGGACTATCAGACGCACAGTTTTCTGGTAATACCAGTGTCGTCAACTCTTCTGGCTCGGATGGCAAGGCATCGCCCCACGAAGACACAGAAGATGTCATAAAACGCGAGAATGTGGGGGATGGACAAGACGACGACGACGACGACGAGTTCAAATATGAAGATTCATCTATTCATCATCCGCAGCTTTCAGATGAGGAGGATTTTCGGTACCCTGTGTCTCCCCTGGTGCAGACTCAACCGCAATATGAACCACCCGAACCAATCAAATCCCAACCTCCATCTATGCAGCCCTCCCCCGCCCAACTCGAAGCAATATATGCTGCAGCATCAGCCGATGATCTTCCTTTACTTAAAAAGCTTTTTGAGACAGCACTCTCTCAAGGAGATACACCAGTGTTCTCCCTTGCCAATGATGCTACATCTCGCACAGGGTTAACAGCGTTGCATGCCGCGGCCAGCAGAGGGCACGCCTCCATTGTACAATGGTGTAAGTAGCATCTGTTTACCATGGTCAGAGACACGGTCCAACCTGCTTTAGTAATCGAGGATTGTGGGGCTATGGTTGATCTAGAAGACAAGGAGGGGGAGGTGAGAATGCCTGCTTGTCCTCTGTACCCACATGAATGCTCACGTGACAACTGATCTAGACTGCTTTACACAAAGCGACGCTACACGGGCATTTGGATATTGTTATCTATCTTCTTTCCAACCCTGATGGGAAAGCGGATGTACACGCTCGGGACGCCGATGGCTGGACACCGCTTCATAATGCTTGCTCTAAGGTATTGATTCACGTTGTATCATTATATAGGTGGTAAGCAGTCGCATTCTCAGGGCTACATGGATATTGTGAAATGGCTCTGTGAAAAGGGTGGTGCAGCCGAAGTTGCACCTTCACCAGAAAATGACATCCCTGTGACGGGCATTAATCAGAAAAGTGTAGGAGGTTGGACTCCACTCAGTCAGCATAAACCATTCTCTCTTATATCAACCTCACTAAATCGCTTTTTCTAGTGAACGCAGCCTCAAAAGGCCATCTCCCAGTCGTCCTCTATCTTCTCACAAAACAAATGGCAGATCCCTTGGTCCGCAATAATTGGGGAGAAACCGCGTATGATGTAGCTGCCGCTGTTTTTGAGGTCTGGATATGCGAGGTGGGCCATTGTTCACATCTGATCACTTGCAAACATATTTAGCAGGCTGTTAGATTTTACAGAAAGTTGAATCGGACCAATGGCGTGCGGGTCGTTTTAACTCACTGGCTGTTCATACAACCGTTCCATTGATCGTTCATGAAAATCAACGCTTGGATATGCGATTAAAAACCCTCGCCGTCACTGGCGGTCGGCCCAAGTTCTCGGCGTCTGGTCTCAGTCGCCGAGGACGTCGAAGTCCCTTTGAGCTTAGACTGCCTCCAGGTTCTGAGGAGCAAGGAAAGCAAGATGTTCCTGCCTGGAGGAGTGATGTTCAATTGCCTTTAACGGACGACCCGTTTCAACTCCCAAAGCCGAAGGCCACCAAGGACACACATTTACGTGAAGGAGCGGAAAGAAGTCATTTTTGGCTGTGAGTAGGATTCTCATCTATCCTCCACTTACCTGATCAAGTGATTATTACAGATCTGATTGGACCTTAGACTCGACTCACCCAAAAGTAGATGTTCATGAAGGTTGGCAATACGCAAACACTTTCGATGACCCAGATGATCAGTGGTCAGCTGAAATGCCTCCTGCCCTTCAGCGCGTGTTGTCGAGGTCCGGTGTCATGAGCCCAGCGTTGGGCAGCGCTTCATCACTTGTCAGTTCTGGACCGAATGGTCAGTCCAATGGGCGCACCTCTCCAGGACAAATGTCATGGGTGCGCCGGCGGCGATGGGTTCGTGTGATGCGCCGCCGTCTGGATATCTCGCCTCTTCCGTTCATGGCGACTGACGGGTCGATGTGCCAAGTCACAAACAATGGTGCTTTGGTGCCATTGGTCCTGGATGATCCATTCGACCCGGATGGAGGACAGGAACTCGGCTCTATGCCGCGGTCTTATTTATCTTTCACCCAAGATTATGTATCAAGAGCGCGATATCTTGCTGGATCCCAGCATGACAATCATGTAGGCACTGTTGACAGCACAGCATCACCAGCCGATGTTCGAAAGTCTATCGCGAAACTCGAGCGTGCTGTTCTTGAACTACGAGCGGGTATGTTAGGCAAGTTTCTTCCCCTTTTCAATCTACATCGAGTAGTTGTATTCTGACCATTTCAAGCAGGTGATGAAGACTCTGAGCGCAAAACACAAGCAGAAGTTCTTCTGAACGCATACAGCCGTGAGCTTGAGCGTCGCCGACTGGCTGCTGGAGCTGAAGGACTCTTCCGAGTTGAAGGTATGAACGGCCTGTTCCCCCCATCTCCCCTTTATTACCACGGTTACAAATGTTCGATATAGATGAAGAAAACGCAATTGACGACGACGACAGCTCAGAAGAGAGCTTCCATTATCCAAACTCCCCATCATCCACGCGCCCAACTTCAATTCGTTCCACGACAGACCATTTTTCTAGACCATCCACGTCTCGTACCACAACGGATATAACTCCACAACTCTCTCAAGCTCCTGAGTTTCGTGTACCGACTCACGAGTCCCCTCAAAATCTCCTTACTTCTCGGGCAGCGCTCATCCCTCACTCAATGGACGCTCAGTGGGAAAAAGATGAAACTGTGACAGCGTGCCGAAGTTGTAATCGGCGTTTTACGTTCTTATTTCGCAAAGTTTGTCCTTAGTTCTTTCTTCAGTATTCAATTCCTACTCACAGTATTTCAGCATGTGTGTTTACATCCCCTCTCTCCCTTCTCCACTCACCTACCTGTTATAGCATTGCCGAAGATGTGGTCGAATATTCTGCGACCGGTGTTCTTCCCATAGGTGTATCTTGGACCCAGAGGATATGGTTCATGATCCCATGGTTCAAGATGGATTCTCTTCAAGCTCGTTACATCGCGTCTGTACATCCTGCTACGAAATCACCAATGCGAACGTGCCCACTAGATTCCAAGGCCTACGCACAGCGTCCATGGAGCAAATTATAGTCAACCAGGCGCATCTCGCTGTTCCAAACACACCGCGGGGCGATACTAGTTCGCAGATTAGTGATTTATCTGAGTAAGGATTTTCCCTGGATATGTCAGATGTGCTGAGCGTTGCATCAGCTGTCCCGTTTGTGGCCAAAATCTTGCTGAGCTCGGCACCGCTGAACTGCAAGAAGCTCATGTCAAAGCTTGTCTGGAGGGCCCACGCGGAGGTTCGGCTACGGACCAACCAGTGAAGTACCTGGTCTATAAACTACCAGGTGAGAGTGCCTTGATTGGAGTCGAGTGCGTGATTTGTTTGGAAGAATTTGTGCGAGGTGCGTTGAAAGATGTAAATCATGCAATATCAATCAACCGTTGAAGCAGGTTCACTCGTCGCACGATTGAGCTGTTTGTGTAGCTTCCATAATAGTGGGTATTGTTTTGTTTCTTTGTAAATGACTATTGATACTGGCCCAGCTTGTCTTTCGGCATGGCTCAAACGAGGCAAGTTCTGCCCTTCACATTCCCGATAGCTCGTTGCCTTTTCTTGTGAACGATCAGCGTTGTAGTGTTAAATCCACTAGTTGTATAAGTTGTGGATAAGTTGATAATCTTACCTCGGATCTGACGACATAATTAATGTCACGGTTCCTTACACAAGTGCAGTATTCTGGATTTCTTCACATTTACCTGTTCTACTTTTACAATCATCGTTCCTTATAATCATATTAATCTTGATCACCCCAACGACTATCATCCACCCGGATGATGCCTGCAATTTCATCGGGATCTACTAATGGTTGCCCCTTCCTGCCATCATCCTCTTCATCTTCAAACCATGTGGACGGGTCGTCATCATCTTCATCTTCATCCCAGTCTTCGTCTTCTTCATCGGATTCTGTGGCCTTCGCATTCCTGTCCATACAGTCTTAGCTAGTTCGATAACAATAGTCATAGAAGACATACATGTAAGCCCATATTCTTGCTTCTCTCTCCTCACGGGTCAATACTTCACCTGGGAGTGGCAAGCCGCGTCGCAGTCGTTTCTCCATATCATGTTTTTGCCTCTCTAGAGCCGCCGCATGAGCTTTCTGCTCAAGTTCCATGGCCTCATCTAAACCAAGATTGGCCGTTGTTCCCCGCTGCTGTGTGTTCTATGGAAAGTGTGGTCAATGTATGTGGTACGGAGATAGTATTTGGTGACGAACGGCGTGATAGCGCCCAATGGCCCTGCGTTTCGCGTCAACGGTGCGTGAAGGCGGACTATTAGACATCGGTATATCCATAGATTCATTTTGAGATATATGAATCTTTTGTAAGCCATCCTCTATAGTTTCCATCCCGAGGATGGTCTCGATGGCAGATTGCTCGGCGAGAATACGTTGATGGTAGGCTGAGGTCGACGGCGTCCTGCGCAGAGGTAAGTACATAGTGGCACAGATGGATGGGGGCGATATTTCTACGTACGGTTCATCTAGGATTTTCTTGTTCTGACTCCAGAGATCGAAGAGTTCCCTACGTGATAGCTGTTGAAGTGGTCTTGAGTGAGGTTTCTTTGGTACCAAAAAACCAGGAGGAACATTTCTGCGTGGTTGGTGAGGTGAATTCGGCCAAACAGGACTTGAGCTTGAGGAAGACATGGAGGAAAACGCGGCGATTGGGTTTTGATCTCTTTTTGTTCACGAATTTGATTCCGCAAAGCATTCGGTGGCACCTACAGGAACCCATCTTAACAAAGTTTGACACAACTCGCAACTCGTTTCCTCTGTATGTCAAGCTCGTCATTGTCCAGTGTTGTGTCC
>QLPG01010727.1:0-12409 GCA_003314385.1 Gomphus sp. MG54 | reverse complement strand
AGTTGATTGAGCATGTTTGTAACTGTGAGCGGTTTTCAAAAGTTATATTTGATAGAATTCCTCAGGTGAAAAGTCCTATGTCTTAAATATATGAAAGTTTACATTCCACACTATCACTCATTGTTAGCGCAAACGTTGCAGATCTTGAAGGCCTTCTGGTACGATATGATGATGCATGAGGGCAGTTCCTCAACTGTAACATGTTTTGGCTTCCACACATTGGGGTGATCATGATGACAAATGAAACAGTAAAATATCCATCTTCCACAACGGTAATTTGGGTTCATAATTTGGTTGGCATGAGGAACTCAAGGAGATCAAAATCCTCAGGAGCAAACTGGGTGGGGATCATCCATAACACCTAACTTGACAAGGAGTTGACTTGTGATATATATATGAAACCTCCTTATCTGTTGCCTTGAAGCTGAAGTGAAAGAAGATATTTGGAGGTGTGGCTCTGGTTTATCCTGCTGCATGATGTTTTCTGATTGTGCTAACTTTGAATCATAGTAAGGTTTGCTAAAACTGGGGGTTGTTGCAACTCTTGGTGGCAATGTCATTAGCAATGCCAAAAGTGATAGTGCCTTTGCAGAAAGTATCTGTATGCTTACTATTACTATACTATTACTATTAGGTATTACATGTTAACAGTTATAGCTATACAGTCATGCACTCATTATGTACCACCTTGAGGTGAGCTACATTTGTTCTATTTATTGGTTAACTTATACTCATTATCTGTTAAGACCATGAGCAGCAAGGTTCTTAAGATAATACTTGGTGAGGTTGAAACTTTGCAAGGTTTGGAATAGGGCTTGGCTTCAGCTTATATGCTGTGCCATTCAGATCTTGTTAAATCCCTAACTTCCAAGGGTCCAAGGTTTCAGAGGTGAGTGAGGTTATCCTTAGTCAAATTTTTAATAATAACAAGACTATACAATGACAAGTTTAACTCACTGTTTTCACGATGTGAAACCACTCTGTATATTTACCTATATGATGACAAGTTCAACTGTAGCATACAGGTGAGTGAAATACAATACAGGGAATGTGTATTTGCATGATGTCAAACCACTGAGGGAGACTTGTACATAATGGTAACTACTTATAATCTCTTGAGAACAATAAGTCTCGCAAAAAGGGAATAAAAAGAATGTCTTGCAACTGCACAAGACCTAAAATGACCAACAATGACTTTCTGACTAACCAGGGGCTTCAGACACTACAGTTTTTCATGACCTCACTGAGGTCACAGCAGTTCTAATCTCCAGAACGAATCATGTGGATGCATTCCCTTTCCAGGACAACTCCGCTTGATCCACATGGATGCACCTTTACTCCCATTCTATTCCATTCAGTTTATACAACCTTCACCACCAATCCTCAGCCCTCTGACCAGACAATGCACCCTCTAATCACCAGTCACAACCTCATCCAACCTTTACCACTAGATGCCCTTTAGTCTCTGTTCTATGTCGCTGAACTCTGTTCAACCTTTCCTAATTTGGAAGTATACTAGATTCCACTCAAGATTCCACTCAGATCCTGCAGTAGCTTGATCTCAAAGCTTGCTCAAGCCCCTTGTACTTTCACCTCCTTATTATTTTGACCAGATACCCTTTCCCCATTCGTGTTCCCCTTGTTCTCGGTCACTAAGTACTACTAGAATTTGAAATATGCATTAGTATAAATATGCATGTAACGTAGAAGTTCAGTAGTCTGATAATCAACTTAGAATATGACCAGCAATCTTGCTCACCTCTCATCTCCGAGCTTTGTCATCCGAGCTTTCATCAAAGGTCTCTAAGACCTCGCTCCACTCTAAACCTCTGTTCGAAATTAGGGATCAACAAGATTGGAAGGTGCAGCATTTAAGCTGAAGCCAAGCCCCAGGCCTGTACCTCTGTGACATTTCAACCTTGCTGAGCTTTAAGCGCTAAGAACCTCGCTCACTCAGATTCTTAACAGTATTATCAGACTCACACCCTATCTCGTTATTAGCATGTCTATGATGACCACTTGCCCTAGTGCACATGCTGTAAGGCAGACCGTTATTCCAGGACCCTCAAATCAGTTACAGGCAATCTTAGAACAATGATGACTTTCAGACCAACCAAAAGATGTCAGATCCATCTACACCCTCGGTGCTGGAGAACTAGTTCCCAGTAGGGACAATAGACAAGGCACTCCTCCACTACCTGATGGTGATGACAATGACCCATCTGATGACAATGCTCCAGATGATGATGCCTACAAACCAAATGATGATGAGCTCATCAAAAGAGCACTCCTATACATAGTACAACCCCAACCCCAGGACTCGAACTCTTGAGCCAAAATTTGGGACCCTGAGGTTTATGATAGCACAGACCAAGCTAAGCTCCATACCTTTTTCCTTCAGTGCATGCTGAACTTCCATGACCACCCATTTGCATTTAAATCAGATGTGTCAAAGATTCAGTATGCCATCTCATACCTCTCGAAACCAGCCCTCCAATACTTTGAACCCACCATCCTTGGTGAGATCTATCCAGAGCCCTCATGGCTCACCAACTGGAAGGATTTTTGCTCTGAACTCAAAGCAAACTTTGGACCATTCAATAATGCTGTGCAGGCAGAAATTGAACTCAAAAAAATAGTCATGAAAGAACATCATAGAGTTGCATGGTACTTCATCAACTTCTCCTGTGCATCTACTCACACCCAGTGGAACGATGCTGCCCTCACTCATGTGGCATACAAAGGTCTAGCCAAAAGGATCAAGGACAGCCTCCTGCATTTCCCCTGCTTCAAGTCCCTCGCTGAGCTTTGACAGTTCATGTTAGAAATTGACAGTAGATACTGGGAACACAAGGAGTACAAAAGCCTTGCAAATCCAAACCGAGGTTCAACTTCAACTATGTCCAACTGACCTCCAATCAGTCTAACAACCCATCCTCTAATAACTCCAACAATTGACAAAGCCGTAAAGGGAATAACAACAACAGTGGCAACTCGAAGTCTTCGAGCTCTGCCAACCAGCCCAACCTTTCATCAAAGCTTGGGAAAGATGGCAAACTTCTGCCAGAGGAATGCCAGAGATGCATCAATCAAGGTCTCTGTCTCCTGTGTGACTCAAAAGGCCATATGGTCAAGGACTGCCCGAAAGCCATTTCAAAAGCAGGCAATTCCTCAAACACTAAAGCTCATGCTACTAAAGCAGGTACTGAGACCAAGGCCAATGAAACCCTGGCCATGGAATCAAAAAAATACAGAGCAACCTCGGTACTGCACAAACTGAGGATTGCAGTGACCTCACTCATGTACCTTTCTTGAACACCATTTCTGCTCCCTTAAGAGATTCCTTAGTACTTAATTTGACCTGTTTACATACACCTGAAATTTACCATTAGTCACACTTGTTGATTGTGGTTCTTCTGACTGCTTTATAGAATCACAAGTAGTACAAAAATATTCATTACCTACTAGTTCTATACCTCCGATTCCTCTGAAACTATTTGATGGTTCTACTAACACAACCCTCACACAGGCTACTATATTGCCTATCTGTTTTCTGACTGGAAAAATTCAGACAGTTACCTTCTATGTAACTTTGTTGGATGGAAGTTGCTCTGCAGTACTTGGCTATAACTGGCTCACCCTCTACAATCCATCAATTGACTGGGTATTGGGCAGTATTACCTTCAAGACCTCGGAACCAGCCCCCATGCCAACTCCTCTAGCTACTTCAGCTCATAGCACTTCACTTCCTTGTGAAACCTTACCATCTCTGAAGTTGACAGCTCCTTGGATAGCACCAGTCAATGCTAATCCATTTGTATGTGCCTGAAAACTAGAAGGATCTCAGGCGTTCCAACTAGACCTTGCTGACCTTGACAAATTTGCTCATGGAACAACAATGGTCAAATCCTCCAAAACCCTGGACAGCATCAAGTAAAATGTCTTAGAATACTACCATAACTTTGCCAATATGTTCAGTAAAGTTTAAGGAAACACACTGGCCCTATATAGGTCTTATGACCTCAAGATCAACCTCGAGGAAGGGACCTTGCCCCTGCTTGGCCCCATCTATTTGCTCTTGGTTTCTGAGCTTCAATCACTCCATGAATTCCTCAATGAACACCTCAATATGGGCTATATCCACCCATCCTGCTCTTTGCATAGAGCATCTGTACTATTTTTACAAAAAAAGGATGGTTCCTTATGACTTTGTGTAGACTTCTGCAGTCTCAACAGGATTACAAAGAAAGACTACTACCCGCTCCCACTAATCTCTGACCTTTTAGATGCTCTCAAGAAAGCTCACATCTATACAAAGATTGACCTCCAGCATGCCTATCACCTTGTTCGAATTACGGAAGGAGATGAATGGAAAGCAGCCTTCAGGACCTGCTATGGATCCTTCAAGTGGCTTGTAATGCCCTTTGGTCTCTCAAATGCCCTAGCAGCCTTCTAACGATTCATGAATGACATCTTTGGTGATTTGCTGGACATCTACACCATCGTCTACCTAGATGACATCCTCATCTACTCCAATGATGAGACCTTGCATATTAAACTGTTAGAGAAGTTTTGCAACAATTACAAAAGTACAGTCTATTTGCCTGTGAAGATAAGTGTTCCTGTAAGGGCAACCTACTCGGGTACTGATTCCAGTACCTGCTGAGAGACCAACAGTGGGACACCACCCAGCCCTGTGACCTACCCAGGGCCTAACCTAGGGACTTGAACCCTAAGTTTACCCACAGGCACTACCAGACACTGGCAGAGAGGTCCAGAAATAAGTATATAGAAGGCAATGTAGCTAAATACATGCGAGCTGCTTACCTGGCAGGGAGGTCCAGAAGAGAACAACCAAAGGACCCCCTTACCTAAGCAGCAACTATATAGCTACAGTGACTGTGACATAACAAACCTGTCACAGCCAGCAAAGAAGGCAATAGAAGACTAAGGAGAAGGGATTACAGCAAATATATGAAAAGGGAAGATAGAGAAATGATTAAAGAAGTAATATAAGCAAAGGGATAAGAGGAATGAAGGAGATAAAAGGAATAAAAGGAAGGAAAAGAGGAATAAACCGGTAGTCCCCTGACATTACCCTCTCTCTAGAATGTGGCGACCCGACACATAGGCATAGACACACCTGGTCCACCAAATACACACCAGGAATACCCAGCCGATATATAGAGCCTGCCGAAGGGCACCTGAGATGACCACCAAATGAGTACATAAGCATACCCATTCAGCTATGCCTGCGATGGCTAAAGATATGGAATGGGTAATGCTGCTCCTCAGACATGGCAGTCAACTCGAGTGTTGAGAACAAGGGGCCAAGAGGGCCAGAGCAGGCGGCATTACCAATGAGGGTGGCTTATGGGACCTTTTGGAGTATCCCCAGAGTTGGTGACCATGGCAGATGACACAGGGTGCTGCTGAAGAGAGGCTTTGCAAGCGACCTAGTTGCATGAGGCCATTGCGGCTCGTTCGGCACAACCTTGGTCGAGGACAAGGACCAGAATGCTGCAGGGAGCATGTCACGTGGGTTCGAGACGTGATGGGCAACTATTGCAAATGCCAGTGTGACCAAGCTGCGCAATGAACGCAGCTTACGTGGCTTCCCAGCACGTTCCTGGAACTGGTAGCAATGGTAGGGGACGGTCACGGAGGCAGACAGCACACAGATGCACGGGGACACGAGCATACGAGTGGCGAAGGGGAAATGCAGGCGGACGCGGATGCATGGGGACATGAGCATATGAGTGGCGAAGGGGAAATGCAGGCGGACGCAGATGCACGGGTTGTTGGAGACGCAGGAGGTCGACATGCGGGGACGCCACATCAGTAAGACCATACAAGACTAGCAACGGCAATGGGTGCATGAGAGTGGGTCAGGTGGCATGGCATCCTGGCGGCATTCCTGGGCCCGGCAGCAACGGTAGGGAATGATCGTCGGGGTGCCGTTTCGAGATCATGCATGGGCTGTGCAGTGTGATGTGTGTTGTACGTGGACTTGTGTCGTTTCGGTACAGGCGGTCTATGCCAGGCCATCCTCATCAAATATGTGAGCGAGGGCACATGCAGTGGCGACTGCGCTAGGCACCTGAAAGCAGGTGAGAGGGCACGTGTGCACAACTCAGCATTGGCCACGATGGGGATGGCATGATGGTAACCGGGGTGGTAGCACGAGGGGATGGAGTCACCACGGAGGGTTCGCGTCATTGGGGACATTGTTGCAGGGCTTAGGCGATCCCCTGGGGCATGCACAGAGTCGGCGATGGCAGGGAATAACCGCGAGCCCATGAGACAAGCACGATGGTGTGGGTCAGAAAGGTCACCGTGATGGGGACCTACAATGGGGGAGGCCGCCTCGTGCAGCGACGATTGGCGTGACGGGATGGGGCTTGAAGGGCCGCTTAGGTACAGCACAGAGCGCTGGCAAACACGGCACATGTGCGAGGGGTCGAGGGGCCTATACCCTGGCCCAACTCAAGTTCTCTGTGGCAGAGGGCACATTGCGAGTGCAACTGGCATGCGGCGTGCACGGCGATACCGCTTAATGGTCGGCAGCCGCAGGGAACAATTGGAAGGGGTCATCGAGCCACTACAAGAGGGTGGGTGTGTGCTCGGAGCATGAGCGCAGATCGATGCTTATGCGGCTCCCTGAGGCATTCCCAGAATTGGCAGCGGCAGTGGAGAACAACCGTGGTAGTGCCGCCTTGGGGCTGCTGGACAACACCTACATGGTGGGAGGAAAAGGGGGGTCTCTGCAGCCAGCCCAGTTGTTGAGGACTGCAACTGTATACAGGTGGATGTAAGGGCATCAGCACCACGAGCGGACGTCGTTGACGGCAAGCGAATCACGGTGGGTCGCTAACACTGTCGACAGCACGTGTGGATGAAATGGTAAGCGAACGTCAAGGGAGCGGCAGCGGTCGTACAGCACGAGTGGCAGTGCACAGTCTTCTTAAGGGGCAGTGTGGATACGTGCGAGTGACAAGGCCTAGCAAGCGGTGGCAGTCTGGATCGATTGTGGGACTCTGCCTCGGCAGTTAAGGCTGGTACCCAAGGTTGACTGGGAAGGCTCAGCCTAGAGGAAGGCCACATGTGAATGTCAACCTCAAATCATACACATGACAATGTGCCCATCTAGCCTACCCCCTCTCTGGGTCACACAGTGGTCCTGTTTTCCTCCATACTCTGCACCTCAAACTCCATCTCCACACTCCACATCGGCTGATATCCACACCTGTCCCAATGCATCCACTCTCTCCAGGGTCGATGAGGCAGAAGGTGTCACTCCAAGGCTGCCGGACGTAGACGTGGGTATGGATGCCGCCAAGGGCAGTCTACGATATGGTGGGTGCCCGAGCATTGGTACGAGGGAATCACGGGCAGTCACATAAGGGCATCGATCGCTGCCAGTATTGTTCGTGGTGAATGATTGTGGTGCGTTGCCAACTACTACATCTATCCCAGCAACGGTGCATGCAAGACAGCGGGTGTGCGTCAAGCGGTTGTGGTAGTCATACAGCATGGGCTGCACGACGTGGTGTATATCAGCTGTACTTCGGCCCATTGGGTAGAGCATTTTCTCCTGAAGTACACTATGTAGTGGCCTATGTGGGAGTGAGGGTATGCATGGTGGTGACTGCGCTGAGCACTGGAAACGGGTAAGAGGGTGCATGCGTGCAGCTCATCATTGGCACATGTCTGAATGGGAGGCGGACCACGCAGTCTGCATCGCATGCGTCCAGCGGTAGGCAGAGGGTGCAGAAACCACATGGGGTAGCAACGATCGTGATGGGTGGCGTTGTTGGCTTGGCAGTACAGAGGACAATATCGCGGTGAGCCGGTTGCCATACATGGCTGGCTTGTCTTCCTCTCATTCACACCGTTGGAGACAAGGCTGTGGCTTACACAACTCCTTGAAGGTGTTCCCAGGACCAGCGGCAGTATGAATGTGACAGGATCGGGATGCAGGCAGGCATACAGACCTCATCACAAGGATGTCACGGATGGTTATGCCAGGGTGTCGCTTGATACAGAGGTCATTGGCACAAGCAGGTTGCGGCACTTTGCCAACTTTTATGCCCCACACTCCAATGGTGCATGTTAGATTCATGTCACTTTGGTGCTGGAGTGACGGATGGTCATGCATTCTGTGAGTGTGGTGTGATGGACCAAAAGGAGAGGTACACGGCAAGTGCAGCGCGAGCAAGCCAAGCCATGACTCATGGGGAGACCTCCGTGGGTCTGGGAGGGTCACCTGAGATGCAAATGGTAGGTGTGCTGACCTCGATCAGCCTCCAGCTGCATAGGAGTGCATGAGAAGGTGTGCAGATCGTTATGTTGCGAAGCATGGTGCTGACCAAGCAGACGGGTCATTGCAGTTGGTGGACATGCCATCCAGTCGGTCAGTGTCGCTGGAGAGACATCACAAGTGGCAGCACCAGGCACAGTTATAGGCATGGTCAACATGTCGTTCATCTGCATCGGCATGACAACAAGGGTCGATGGTGCAGCTAGCATAGTGTATAGCTTGCTCATCGAACTCGGCATTCGTGCATGGCTATAGTTGGCAGTAACGGCAGGTTGCATTGCAGGGTGTGCATCATACATGTCAGGAGGGTATGCACCAGAGGCCTCAGATGCAACAGCCTCTGCATCATCATTGGGTGAGGCATGTCCTCGAGGTACCGGGATAGCGAAAACGTGTCTAGCACGTCTTATAGAAAGGTGGAGGCCTGTTGCAAGCCTCTAAGGTTGGTCGCTGTCAACAGCAAGTGTGTGATGTGGCATTGTCACGGGCCACATCAGCGGTGTTGCTCGTCAGGTTGCCCATCTAGCAGGCCAAGGAGCAAGGTTGGCATGATAGAGTCATACTATGGGATGAGGATTCGGTTGGGATGAAGTGCGAAGGTGGGTGGTATTAAGTAGGCAGATGTGAGGTGGGTGGTACGGATTGTAGAGTAGCATATTAGGAGTTTCTGGGCATGTAGGAACGCTAAGGTGGTGAATAGAAGAGGAGTATTAAAGGGGTTGAGGTTGGAAAATGGTTTATAGTGTCGCCTTAGCCTTCAGTGGATGGTGCACCCTACTGCAGGTTACACAGCGATTCATAGTGTCGCCCAAAGCGGTCCACTCTCTCGCTCACTGAGCTGTCCAGCTATCACCATTCCTTCAATAAGTACAAGTATGACACCGGACTTCCACCCAGATGGCACGAGGAAGCCAAGAAGGAGGAAGGAGGTATAGGGATCCGACAACTCGTTCGAGGAAATTCAACTCGCCGGTGGAAGTTCAAGACCCGAGCCCTCGGTCCTCTATTAGTGGGTTGTTCTAATATAAGGGCAACCTACTCGGGTACTGATTCTAGTACCTGCTGGGAGACCAACAGCAGGACACCACCCAGCCCTGTGACCTACCCAGGGCCTAATCTAGGGACTCAAACCCTAAGTTTACCCATAGGCACTACCAGACACTGGCAGGGAGGTCTGTCAAGTACACATACCGAGGCCCGTTTATTCAGCATTACCGACCGAACAACCATCCTATATTCACAACCAAGTGTTCACGCCACATGCATAACACTTTGTGTGCCAGTCTTGGCTCGGTACATCTGTCAGGAACCGTACGCTGGCAAGCTGACTATTCAATTCAGCCCACTCAGCCCAACTCCGCCCTCGCTTGCTATTCAACATTACGCCCTCAGCCCATGGACTATATGCACCTCGTGTATCCATCTTGGCGTCATGTGCTCCTGTCAAATCACTCCACTCATTTACATCACATTCCACATGCTCGCTTTTCCATTCCGAACTCATTTATGTTTAATATCTTTCATTACATTTCATTTCCTTTTCATCTGTTTGCAATTACGTTCACTCCTTTATATCCGAATCTGCTATTACGTCCTTAGGGTAACTTCATTGGGAATCTGAGTGACACATCACTCAACAATGTCACGGAGGAGATCATTATTGGGACGTAGTATTTCTGTTTCTCGCTTTTCTGTTTCCTCAGCTTTCTCATTCTATTATAGGAATCTATTCGACTCCTAATAGATTAGAAAGTAGTATAAAAGGCCTTGTACTATTAGTTCAGCCTTCAGTCAGAAAATCAATCCTGATTTTGACTAAGATCCTCTGTTACTTCCGTCTTCCTCGCTATTACAAAATTTGGGGACCGTGTGATCCAAGTGGGCACAATGCAAGCACGTTGAAGCCAACCCCAACTCCAAACCTCGCCAATAACTTCGCCATTGGGAGATTACAATATATTACGATTATGTCTTTTTCACTATCGTAACAACATCCACCATCCACACTCCTCGGTCCATTTCACCTCGGGACTTCCTGTCCTTGTATTATCCTTGGTCACGACTCTATTGTTTTATACCCGGCCACTCCTTATTGTCCTATCTTGAGTCACGATTCTATTATCCTGTCTTTCATTGTTCTATCCCCACTTTGCATTCCTTGTTCTAATTTTATTCGTTGTGGACAATAACCGCATGCCCTGCATACCTTGTTGTTCCACATTCCTTATTCCACATGTCGCTTCTTAACCTATATAAGTAGGACATGTATGTACATATTTCCTCATTCTGGGTATCGACTAGGCTTAGGCCCCTCTACCTTCTTCTCTTCTGTTAAGTCCTCGACTCGGGCCGGCATCATCACATCCCCCCAAGTATCTGTCTGTTGCAAATACAGTGGCATGCATGGCAAGTAGGGCACAACGCACAAGCATGTTGAAGCCAACGCCACTACTCTTGGCCTGCAGGACTTGGCCATAGTCTGCCCAACCTTTCACCAACACCCCTCGGCAGTACTGAAGTCCGTCAGTACCCGAAGCTTGACAAGGTCCAGAAGTAAGTATATAGAAGGCAATGTAGCTAAATACATGCGAGCTGCTTACCTGGCAGGGAGGTCCAGAAGAGAACAACCAAAGGACCCCCTTACCTAAGCAGCAACTATATAGCTACAGTGACTGTGACATAACAAACCTGTCACAGCCAGCAAAGAAGGCAATAGAAGACTAAGGGGAAGGGATTACAGCAAACATATGAAAAGGGAAGATAGAGAAATGATCAAAGAAGTAATATAAGCAAAGGGATAAGAGGAATGAAGGAGATAAAAGGAATAAAAGGAAGGAAAAGAGCAATAAACCAGTAGTCCCCTGACAGTTCCTTCCACCAAACCTTGGTAGAATACCTTGGGTACATGGGCTCACTATGGCAGAAGACAAAGTCCAGTGCATTTTACAATGGCCCAAACCTCAGAAGGTTAAGGGTGTCCAATCCTTCCTTGGCTTCACGAACTTCTACAGACAGTTCATAACAACTACTCGGCAATCACCATTCCCCTTACCAGACTAACGCAAAAAGGCTTACCGTGGAACTTCACCGAGGAGTGTAGAGAAGCGTTCAACAAACTTAAGATGGCATTTACTTCTGCACCCATCCTGACTCACTGGGTTCCTGACGACCCTTTGATTGTGGAGACAGATGCATCCAACTATGCACTCACCATCATTCTCTCTCAGCAAACCTCAGACAGAGAACTCCACCCTATAGCATTTCACTCCCAAACCTTCACTTTGCCTGAACTCAATTATAACAATCATGATAAAGAGCTTCTCACCATCTTCAAAGCTTTCCAGCATTGGTGACATTACTTGGAAGTATCAGCAGACCTGGTCAATGTCATCATAGATCACAAAAATCTGGAGTACTTCTGTACTACCAAACTGTTGACTAGATGAAAGGCAAGATGGTCTGAGTACCTTTCCCAGTTCAACCTTGTTATATGGTTTAGACCCAGACAGCTCAGCACAAAACCTGACTCTCTCACTAGATGTTGGGATGTCTACCTTAAGGAGGGGATGAGCAACTATGCCACTGATAACCCCTAAAACCTTAAACCAGTTTTCATGTAACAACAATTGGCTATGTTCCTTTGAGCAACAAACCTCACTGAACCTGTCTTAAGAGCAACCAAGCTCATGGACACTGAACAAATCCTCACTGACATTCGTTAACACCTCGCTTCTAACCCCACAGCCTAGAAACACCTTAGATCCACTGAAGACCCCAAGTGGCAGACCAACTTTGACAGTCTACTACTCTTTGATGGACAAATCTATATTCCTGAGGTTCAAGACTTATGCCTACAAGTCTTATAATTTAAACATGACCACATTCTATCAGGACACTTCGGAAGAATAACTTCCAGCATCCTCGGAATTCACAGCCATCCTAGTCATTGTTGACTGCTTCTCAAAGCAAGGCATCTTCATTCCCACCACTGATACGATCACCTCACCAAAGCTTGCAGAACTCTTTGTTTTTGTTAAGTCCGCGTGTCAGGCGCTTAGCTAGTACTTCCGAAGGGGTTTCCTGGGTTAG
>QLPG01010726.1:0-16291 GCA_003314385.1 Gomphus sp. MG54 | reverse complement strand
TGTTTTTAACCAAGAAACCTTCTACTTCAGTAGAAGGGTTTGAGATTTACACTTCAGAATAAACCTCTGTCAACAAGTCTTTGGACTTGTTGATTTGGCACTGGTCTTTGGACCGATGTACCTAAGAGTGCTTGCTGCACAAGATAATCTGATGGACTATGGGTGAAAGTAAGATTGATTGATTTATGCTACACAACTAGTCTCTATATATACTAATTCCAAGCTGATTATGTAACTCCCCGATAAGGCAAGACTTTCCTGAAATTAGTAGAAGGGTATAGAAAGGAATGGAAAGTCCTAGAAGCCTGTGGCAGTTACAAGTCACCCTATGAGTCACTATATGAGTCACTAATGAGTCATATTCCCACAACTGGTAGTCTTGTGACTGGTCAAGTCATGAAATATTAATAGTATGTGAGTCGTGCTTCTGGGCTGACCTTATATGTAATAGTTATTATAGAAACCCAGGAATTTGTTGTACAATTAAGTCTTGAGAGCTTGAACCAGCAGTTTGGCACCATTTTCCATGTGTAAGTCTTTGGAACCTGGCTGTGGGTCCTTGTGGGTCTGAAATAGAAATAAGCAAAAAATATAAGTGTTTTTGGAGGTTTTCCTTGGCCTTGAAGAGCTTGATAATTTAAGAGTTAATTACTTGGAGGTAATTCACTCTTAGATGGCCAGCCAAAACATTATGATATTTTTTTGGTAGTCCAAATGAGACTGATTTATGTTGAATTATTCCTGGGAGGAGAGGTTTGGATTCTTACACATAGAGCTGGTGGAGAAGTGTCCAGACTTCAAGGGATCATCCCCTATTCCCTAACATTTTCAGACACTTAGAGTACCACCACCTTACAAGGAA
Organism: Gomphus sp. MG54; assembly: GCA_003314385.1. Lineage (NCBI taxonomy): Eukaryota > Fungi > Basidiomycota > Agaricomycetes > Gomphales > Gomphaceae > Gomphus > Gomphus sp. MG54. Next base: position 15,429 of record QLPG01010726.1, on the reverse strand, counting down.
ACTCCAGAATCAGGCCTGCACTGCCATCAGACTTCGATGGAGACAGAGAGAAGGGGAGGGCCTTCCTCAACTCCTGTAACATTTACTTTATAATATGTGGATATCAATTCCCTAACAGCCAGGCTTGGATACATTGGGCTCTCTCCTACTTCAAGTCCGATAGAGTGGCCCGCTTTGCAAACAAAATACTCTGAAGTGAGAGGAACAGACATCCCCACTACTTGGACTGGAGAGCCTTTGAATCGGACTTCATACAAAATTTCTGCCCAAAGAATGAACAACTCTCTGCCCTCACCTGACTAGAAGGAACAGGCTGGTACCAAGGCAAAGACTCCATAGAAGAATATGTTGACCGATTCATAGAACTAGTGGACCTCGTAGAATACCACGATGACAAGATGATCGTGATCAAGTTCTACCAAGGGCTTGAACTGGGAATACAAACAAAGGTTGCCCTCCTGGGAAGTAGAATCCCAAGCTTTGACAATCCCAAGGGATGGTATGAGGTGGCACGAAGGGTTGCCTGGGACCAGGAAGTGAATAAGCATTCACAGATGCTCATCACAGTTAACTTCAGACCTCTGCCAGCTCAAACAGCACACCTCCCATGTTCATGCTCAGAGTTCTGAGGATGCCAGCACTACCCCCTCACCCCCCAGAACCACCCCAATGAGTCCCTGTACCACCAATTGCCCCAAAGGAAGCTCCAACCCAAATGGAAGTAGACTGGACCTGAGCTAAAGGTTCCACCCTAGGGGTTTGCCACCCATGCTGAAAACCTGGGCATTACGCATGAGACTGCCCATTATCCTTCGACATCCAAACCATGAGTATGGAGGAAAAATTGGAGCCAGTCCCAGAGCTTCTGAACCTTGTAGGAATATCAGAAGTAGCATCGATGGAAGTATTGAAAACCCCCGAGGGAGCAGAAAGGGAAGAAGAGAGAGAGGAAGAGGAGGATTTTAGGACTGGCAGTGGGTGAATCATGTGCCCCCACTGCCTGTACATAATAGGTTCTCATATCTGGAAGAAGGGAGTGATGTAATCATTGCATATTCCCTTTCAAAAGAACAGCCATCAAAAGATGCACAACCATTGGAGGCTCCACCAAAGCAAACTCAGATAAAACTCCAAAAATGGGAGAAGTGACTTCCAAAGAGATATGTGGTTGCCACCACCCCAAGTCTGAAATCCCTAGTTATCAAGGTGGAGATCCAAACAATGGACACAGCAGAGGTAAAGTCAGGACCTGCTCTTGTGGGTTGTGGGGCCACTGGACAGTTCATGAACAGAGGTTACATAGAACAACACCAACTCACCACTCAGAAGCTGGAAAGGCGTATTCTGGTTTACAATGTGGATGGATTACCAAATGAGGCTGGAGCCATCGGGGAAGTTGTTGACGTGATCCTCCAAGTAAATGGACACATGGAGAGAACCACATTTGTGGTCACCAGCTTAGGAAAACAAGACCTAATCCTGAGCTTTACCTGGCTGGAAGAACATAATCCAGAGATTGACTGGCAGACTCAAACTGTTAAAATGAGCCAATGTCCAGCAAGATGTCACACCTGCCAAGCTGATGGGCGAGATGAATGAAGGAAAGAGCAGGTGCTGAAAAAGAAGATCCAAGAGTGTTGGACCAGCCCATTTTCAAAGCTCCTAGAGGAAGAAGGTCTGCAGGAAGGAAGTGTGGAGGTGGACAAGGAGAGGAAGAAGAGAAAGACCCACTGGATGAATTAGAGCCCAGGGATAGAGTGATGTGTGTGATGCTCCCACCAGAAGGAGAATATATCCAAGTCATGCAGACTACCTCCCAGAGGTTGGAAGAGGCCCATTCAAAAATGTCCAAACAGAAGCGGAAATTCTGGAGTATCTTCGAGAATTCGAGAATGTCTTTGCCAAAGAATCCTTTGATTATCTCCCAGAGAGAAAGATTTGGGATCACACCATTGAACTGGAACTGGGGGCCAGTCCAGCTAACTGCAAGGTGTATCCCATGTCCCCATTATAACAAACCAAGCTAGACACCTTCATTTAAGAGAACCATGCATCCAACCTTCAAAATCTCCGATGGCATCCCTAGTCTTCTTCATCAAAAAGAAAGAGGGATCCCTCTGGCTCATCCAGGACTACCAAAAGTTGAACACGATGATGGTAAAGAACTGATACCTGCTCCCCCTCATTCTGGAGCTGGTGAACCAGCTCAAGAGAGCTAAGTATTTCACAAAACTGGATGTCAGATGGGGATACAACAATGTCTGAATCAAGGAGGGAGATGAGTAGAAAGCTGCCTTTTGGACAAACCGAGGACTGTTTGAGCCACTGGTGATGTTCTTTGGGCTCACAAACAGTCCAGCCACTTTTCAAATGATGATGAATGATATTTTCCAAGACCTCATCTTAGCTGGACTCGTCTGTATATACTGTACATTGATGATATCCTCATCTATTCTTGAACATTGGCCAAACCCTGAAGAATCACACACCAGGTGTTAGAACGATTCTAAGAGCAGAAACTTTATCTTCAGAAAGAAAAGTGTGAGTTTGAAAGAACACAAATTGAGTATTTGGGACTCATCATACTAGAAGGGAAGGTAGAAATGGGCCCTGTGAAGGTCCGAGGAGTAATGGAGTGGCCAACTCCAAGGAGCCGGAAGGAAGTCCAGTCATTCCTTGGATTTGCAAACTTCTACTGATGCTTTATCAAGGACTTCCCCCTTTATGCTCAGCCACTCTTTGATCTCACAAAGAAAGGGGAACCGTGGAAGTGGGGAGAGATGGAGGAGACAGTGCTCCAAAGAATTAAGGAGGTTATCACCTTGCCCCCAATACTGATGTTCCTGGATGATTCTCGAGCATACAGAGTGGAAGCGGATGCCTTGGACTTTGCCACGGGTGCCACTATCTCACAACAATCACCAGAAGATGGGTTGTGGCCACCTTCTTCTCCAAAAGCCTAAGCCAAGTAGAAAGAAACTACAAAATCCATGACAAAGAAATGTTGGCCATCATCCAAGCTCTGGAGAAATGGTGGCACTTCCTAGAGGGGACACAACTCCAGTTCGAGATCTGGGCAGACCATAAGAATCTGGAGTATTTCAGAACCTCTAAGAAGTTAAACTGACAGCAAGCCTGATGGTCTCTCTTCCTATCTCACGTTGACTTCACTCCATCACCAACCAGGACGAAGTATGGGCAAAGCAGATGCACTCTCCAGATCTGGATCAGAGGATAATGAGAATATAATCCTCCTCTGACCGGAGCTGTTCACAATCTGAGCTCTGGAAGGAATTATGGCAGTCAGAGAAGAGAGAGATATCCTCCTGGACATATGAGTGAAGCTTCGGACCTCAGGCCTGGAAGATCCAGTAGCCAAGGCTATCATAGAACTCCAACAGAGGCATGCCAGATTAGTACGATCTGCTGAGTGGATGGAACAGGATGGCCTCCTCCAATTCCGAGGGAGGATCTACGTCCCAAACAATCCAGATCTTCAGAGATACATTGTTTCCCAGCACCACAATATGCAAATAGCTGGGCATGCAGGGAGATGGAAGGAACTACTGGTGGCCTCAGATATCACAATACATGGGACAGTTGTTATGGCCCATGCCGCCAAATAAACCCACATTAAACCCCACAACCATCCGCACTGTTTCTGGGACCTTTCCGATCGCTCAAAGACTGGATAACCGATTTCCAGATGTCCGATACATCATTCCAAGGTTTCACACTTCCAAACCTCCAAAGACTCCAAAGTCAAGGTTCCGCTCCTTTGATAGACAATGTGCAGAATCATCGCATACCTCACTCCTTGTTCTTCATTTTATATTGCCCCTTGTACTCCCTTCCCCCCTTGTCTTTACTCAGTAAAAGATAGTACAAAGACTAGATACATGTATATAAGTCACCAGTCGACTGGACTATTTGCCAGTATGAATATCGACTTAATTCTGCATCGTAGTTTCTGATTAAGTTCCGGTAAACTTTCTGACTCTCCAAAATTAGGGACAGACAATCAAGGAGGGTGCAACATATAAGTTGAAGCCAAGTCCCTGCGACCTCGAACCACTCGTATCACCCTATACCATGAACAGTCCCAAGACCCCCAGCATTCCCGACTTCTGTCCTCTCCGATTTCGATCCTGATCCCGACCCTTAGTCCCCCACCCTCAGAATATGAATCCCCCCTTTGGAAACCATTCGGAACCCTCTAAAAACCCTTCTGGAAGTCTCTAGCTAAGCACCAACATGCGGATTTAACAGTATATTTGTACTCACACTCCTGATCGTCATTAAGCATGAGACCTATCACACATTCACAAGCCATGCAGACAATCACTCAGGCATCTGCCTGCCATGCATCCATCCCCTGGGAACTGCCCGTCCCCGGACCAAGTTTTCAGATGTCTCAAACCCCAGCTCATCCCCCAGAGCCTTCTTCCGACTCCAGATTCACAGACACATATCAACACCTGCATTTGAATTTGACCAACCCGTTCCTCATGAACCACCCCCCGGCGATTCAACAATCATTGTCATTGGATATGTGGTCCAGTTCAGGACTGTTAAGGATTTGACATTCAGCCCAAACATCTCTTCTTCTAATCACTGGCAACCTGGACCTGATGGTATTGGAGCAGGGGTATGGGTTTTATTCATTGTTATCCCTGATATCTGCCTTTGATCGGAGTTTGAATTTGCCATTGTATTTTGCAGTTGTGTGACTCTGTGACCTCAGCTCTTTTCCAAGAGACTGAGGTATGAGTTCAAGTTTATTCTCATATTTCATACATTTGTTGACCATTCTTTTAGATAGTATTTCAGGTAGCTAAATACTTCTAATATGAGCTCTTTTCCAAGAGACTGAGATAGTATTTCAGTCCCAATATTATAACAGGTTATGGGCCCCCGTGACGCTGGAAATTGACCAAGGACACCTGGAACTAAGCCACGGGTGGCACCCGTTGATCACAGCCAAGCTGCAGTCATTTGGGATGCAAGACATAAAGAACCAATGGACAGACGGCAAATGTACTTGCAGGTGGCATCCGCTCACGAAAATCAGCCATGGCACACACAGGTACTGTACAGTACAAATACAAAGCCCTACATGCAAACGTGGGCATTATCACATTTCGACTCACCACCCAAGAGGGACTGAAGCATCACTGGCCAAAACGAGCCTGCCAGCCAACACGTGTGACGACGACCGGTACGGCAACATACGGCCTCTTCTACTTACCACGGGCATACGCAATAGCCTAGACCTGACCCGAGAGACAAGAAGAGTCCACCAAGGACCGAGAGAGGACAGAGCTACACACGCAAGGGATGTGACCTACGCAAATGTGGTGATACCGAATAGATTGAGATTTTGGAGATGACAAGAATATGGGCGGCCAGGAAGACAAGTGAGATGGAAGAGACTAGGTTGTGGACAATGCTTGTGGATCACAACAACCTCGACATCCTTCAGAACCTCACACCTTCTTGCTGGGATCGCCGAACGGACCCGTTCAAGACATCTTTAGTAATGTTGACAGCGCTGTACCGCTGGGCAGCGAGCACTCGAAGGCCCTTGTGCACAGCATCCGGTACGGAGGCAACGAGGTAGTCAAGGCTAAAGATGGCGCAGGGAGCGCAATGCTTAATATAGCGTACGCTGATACCAAGTTCACAATGATGGCACGCACGAACTCGAGACTTCCAGGTGAGCGGTGACAACACTATGAGGACAGATACGGAATGAGGAGAGGATGACCGCTCACGATGCACCAGACGATTGCCCATGCGTACGAGTAACATGAGCGCCGACCCGGCGGAATAAACTTACACGAGAAGTGGCATGTGGGCACCCAGGGGGGCAGCCTTTCTTCTCGAAGCGATGGGGACAGCACAAGAGGCTCGCTGATCCGAGCTCCAAGCGATCATATTGAAGAAAAAAATGAGCTGTTTGCGTCGTTCACGGACCCACAAAGCACAGCGTGACGTGCATCGTGCATCTAGAACCTGTGCACCCACATGAGACTTGAACCAGATTCAGTTGCATGACCTTGACCCAAAAGTCTGTGAAAAATTAGAGCGGCAGCCACTTGACTTTGAGAAGCCTGACCTTGCCCAGAACTACTGCGACAAATGAGCAAAGTACTTCGAAACAGATCATGCACTAAAATCACATTGGAAGGGTAAAGTGCACAAGCGATGATGCAAAGCCTTAAAAGAGCCAGCGTACCTGATTGAAGAATCAGAGGCGGTGGGGCCTGCAAGGAGGCTCTATCGAGCCAGGGAGGGTTCCCTCCCGGTTGTAGGAACCGACGAAGATGGAGAGGAAACAGACATGCACTTTCATGTCGTTGGAATTGGACCAATTGGCCCCCACCTTCGTACCAGAGGTGCAATCGTCATCAAGACTGGTGGCAGGCCAGTTACTCAGGAAGTTTTCGATGTTCAACCACTGGAAGAGATGTTGTTCGACCTTGTTTATCGCAAAGATGGCAAGATGCGGCTGCTGTCAGCAGTCCAGGCCTGGCTGCGGGATGGAAAACTTGGTTTGGCAGAGAACATTGACAGGATCTGTCGCTGTCCTACGCGAAGACAGCAACTGTAATACTGCGCCAACAGTCAGGGACCATGCATGGACGCAGACCATGGATGATCAAGCAGAGACACGGTGCACGGATTTGTTCAGAACAACGTATTGAAAAGTTGAGAGCGAGATTGTTGGCAACATCCACCTGTCTCCTTGACGGTCATTCCAGACCCCTACTGTGCAGGTTCAAGACCTTGACCCATACCTTCGTGACTTGAATGGCCAGCAATACAATTTTGGACAAAAGAGTCACAGCTTTGGTTTTCAAAGTGATGATGAGTATGATGTGCACAAGAACGATATTGGCAGTGACATGAAAAAGGAGTTGGGGATCGATGTCGACCCTTTGACCAGTGTCGTCATAACAGCACCTCAAACTCAATATACATTTCAATACTTCTTAAAGCTCATCTCAATCCAGTTCCGTCCTCTCGATGGTCAAATATTCACACAAGCGCTCCAAACCTCTCAACGTTATGGTGAGACACGTGTGGCATATTGCAATGTTCAGGAGTGTCACGTGGACGTCAAAAGGATTGAACGCACTTTGGATGAGCTGGCACAACTCTTTAATGACACGAGGATCCTTGTTGAGCAGCAAGAGCAAAGAACTACACCATCCCACCTCGTGCAATTTGAATCTGCCAACTCTTCAACAATATCCAGGAAGGATTTCAGATGACAACAAATAAGGCGGAAAAAGACCAAATGAAAGAAGGGTAAAAGTGGATGATGACTAGGAACTATCATATATGACACAACCGACCTCCGGTTCGAGGGGGAGATTTGGACATGATGTCGCACCGAATGTCGGATTGAGTCCATCAAGACTATAAACTGAATATCGTACAGTGAAGTCCATCACAACTATGACAACTAGCAATCATCTACAACATGACCGACCTACCGACCTCCACTTCGAGGAGGAGATTTAGATATGATGTTGCCCTGAATGTCAGATCGAGTCCGTCATGACTATAAACTGATGAACACGACCCGAGTCCATCACAACTATAAACTGATGAACACGACCTGAGTCCGTCATGACTATAAACTGATGAACTTGACCCGAGTCCGTCATGACTATAAACTGAAGAAAACTTGACTTGAGTCCATCATGACTGTAAACTGAAGAAATTGACTTGAGTCCATCATGACTATAAACTGAAGAACTTTTGAATCGAGTCCATCATGACTATAAACTGATGAACAGAACCTGAGTCCGTCATGACTATAAACTGATGAAATAAACTGGAGTCTGTTATGACTATAAACTGGACCTGTTGAGTCGGAGTCTGCTATGACTTTAAACTGGATCGGAGTCTGCTATGACTTTAAACTGGACCAGAGTCCCCTATGACTTTAAACTGGACCAGAGTCCGCTATGACTTTAAACTGGATCAGAGTCCCCTATGACTTTAAACCGGATTGGAGTCTGCTAAGACTTTAAACTGAGCATGGCCATTATAGGCAGTTACATGGACAATTCATTGGATCACTTGGAATGACACCTGCCCGTTTAGACTCAGGGGGAGTGCTCAGAATTTGGTGTTCTGCCTGAACATTCAAACTACCTGGGATAGAACAGATGATTTGGACTGAGGGGGAGTGTTAAGGATTTGACATTCAGCCCAAACATCTCTTCTTCTAACACCTGCAACCTGGACCTGATGGTATTGGAGCAGGGGTATGGGTTTTATTCATTGTTATCCCTGATATCTGCCTTTGATCAGAGTTTGAATTTGCCATTGTATTTTGCAGTTGTGTGACTCTGTGACCTCAGCTCTTTTCTAAGAGACTGAGGTATGAGTTCAAGTTTATTCTCATATTTCATACATTTGTTGACCATTCTTTTAGATAGTATTTCAGATAGCTAAATACTTCTAATATGAGCTCTTTTCCAAGAGACTGAGATAGTATTTCAGTCCCAATATTATAACAAGGACCATCCACAGCAGCGCTGTCAGACTCATCGGCGCCCCCCTACATACCATCACCCTTCACACCTCTGCCCGTGGCACCACTGCCCGTAGCACCACCACTCATTGCACCACCTGCCATACCCCCGTTCGCTGCACCACCCCCCACCATCCAACCCCATGTCGCACCACCTGCCGCAGCACTGCCCCCTCCTGCACACCCGGGAGGGGCCCCCACCTTAAGACCCAACATTGTGCCCGATCTCACTCAGGCCCTCGTTATGCTGGCAAGTAACTTAGCCAGCCCCAGAAGATCAGCCCCCCACGCCACCAAGGTCCAAGACCCAGATACCTTTGATGGATCCGATTCAAGGAAACTACAAGCCTTTCTAGTGCAATGTAGACTGAACTTCCGTGACCACCCTGACACCTTCGACACCGAGAGTGCCAAGCTAACCTACATACTGTCGTACCTGACTGGTACCGCCCTGGACTGGTTTGAACCAGCCCTTTCCACCCCTGACAAGCCAGACTAGCTCCATGACTATGAGGAGTTCGTGAATGAACTCAAAACCAACTTTGGCCCCCACGACCCAGAAGGAGAGGCCGAAGCAGACCTCGAGACCCTCCGCATGCACGATAATCAGCGCATCACAAAATATGTAGTCAAATTCAATCGACTAGCCACCCATGTCTACTGGGGCGACGCTGCACTTCGTTGCCAGTTCTACAACAGACTCCCCGGCAGAATCAAGGACGAGATCTCTAGAGTAGGAAAGCCTCATTCCCTGCTCCAACTCCACCTCCTGTCCCAATCTATTGACGCCTGCTACTGGGAGTGACGATCGGAAATTGCCAGAGAGCCCCCCTCCACCCAGAACTTCGACCGCCCCTATGACAGAGAGAGGACCCCCATGACCACATATTTGGCCCCTAACATGGGCAATAAGACAGCCAATGTAGGCCAACCTGTGACCCCATCCAGTGGCAGCAGGACTACCACGGATCTTTCCTCCAAAATCGGAAAAGACAGAAAACTTACACCGCAAGAACGGCAACGCTGCTTCGAACAAAACCTCTGCCTCTTCTGTAGCAGATTGGGCCACTCAGCCAAGGAATGCCCAAGATCCACCACCACAGTCACCAAAGGACACGCAGCCTTCATGATGGAAGAGGTTGAAGAAGAGTCTGAGATGTTGGATGCTTCAGAAACCGAGGAATAAGAAGTTAGGCCCCCGACTCCGGCACCAGTTGTTCGTGTTGAACACCAACTATGCCTACGGACGTAAAACAAAACAACACATCCAACCTTTTCAGGAATATGACCCCCTGTGACCAATTGTCGAAAGATTTTCACCCCTCTGCGGAAATACTCCGACCCTCTGAACTCCGACCCTCCGAATCCGACCCCCCCAAACCCCATCAGAATTTTAGTTGCAAGGACCATGCTCATCCACTATAATCCGTTGATCGACAGGGTATTGCGTACTACTCATTTAGATTATCCTAACTGATTCTTGGCAATATGGAGCCAGCAGTCTTCACTCAGCGCTCAAATCTGACCCTCCGAAAACTCTGCTCAGGAAGAATCCTGATCACCGCAGAACTCCATACCATCCCTTAGACTAATGGTACCATGTAGATTCTCTTAAACTAGACCTTTTCTTGTTAGACAATTAATACGAGCTAAAACTAATCAACAATTTCAACCGAGACTCAAGTTGCAGGACATTCCCCGAATCCCGATCATACTACCTCCATCCACAAAGCGACAATCCGGTAGGATGAACACTACGATCTCCACGACTACCATGAAACATCACACAAACCATGACCCTGTCAAGCCCCCAATACCAAGCCCTGGTTCACTCGGTAGTACCGACCGAACAACCCTTGCCTTTTAGTCCTACACACCAGTGACAAGTCATCCCTTGCCAGTACATGGTCTCAGTCCGGTACATTTGGCTCATCATTTGGTTCACTTTCCTCATCCAGTCCCCTCTATCCTTTGTCATTCCTTCATTCCCCTTCTTTCCCTGTCCTTCCCCTTGCCTGTTTACCTTCAGGACATTCACTCTTTGTTGCCACTTGGCAGTGGCCCTATTGTTTTATGTTTGGCCACTCCCATTGTTCTATTCTCACTCACTCTTTTGTCCTCAGCCATACTTTATTGTTCTATTGTTGTCCACATTCCTTGTTCTATTCTTGATCATTGTGGACAATACCTCCACATGATTCTTCATACCTTATTGTTCTCCATTCCTTGTGCCACTCTGTTCCACATCTCACTTATTAGCCTATATAAGTAGCCAATGTATGTAGATGGTTCTTTGTTCTGGAAATCAACTAGGTTTACGCCTTCTTGTCCTCCCCTCTCCTGTCCCAAGTCCTTTACCTGGGCCGACACTCTCGGCACTCTCTCGGGTATCCCTCTGTCCTAAATCAGTGGCATGCATGGGAAGTAGGGCACAATGCACGAGCACGTTGAAGCCATGCCACTATTCCCAGGCTGCAGGACTTGGCCACTCCTCGGCATTCCCGGAGCCTGACAGACCCCATCCACATAGTTGAATGGATGAGGACACATCTACAGTCGCAGACACTCAAAGTCCACTTTTTTCATTCCAAGAGAATAGCTCATGTAAATATTTTAATTTTTACAGAATCAGATTCACACTTTGAAAAGGAGTTGATTTAGCATTTTTTTGGATTTTTACCGATAATTTTAGGGGGTGGCCAAATTTTGGGACCAAATTTCCAGTGATTGGCGCTGGTATTGGAACCCTGCGGTAGTGTGGGTTGTGGCTGATGTAATCGAGGTTCAGCACCAACCTCACTTACATCAGCTTGGTGTCAAACACACACATATGTTGGCCTGCCCACTGCGTGGGTTGTGGCTGATGTAATTGAGGTTCAGCGCCAACCTCACTTACATCAGCTTGGTGTCAGTCGGCCTGCCCACTGCGCGACGCTACCAACCTTCGACGGATGGATGCTGCCACATACCCAACGTCGGCCAAGTGGACCAGACGCTATCACATACACATACCCAACATCGGCCTGCCCACTGCGTGATGCTACCACATACCCAACGTCGGCTGCATGTGGCACATGCATGTCGTACACGAATGCATACGACACGTGCATAATGTACACGAACACATATGACACGTGCATGTCGTACGCAAACGCATATGACAGATGTCATATGTGTGCACATGCAGCACGTGCATGTCATATGCGACGCGTGCGTAATGTACGCAAACACATATGACACATGCATGTCGTACACAAACACATACGACATGTGCATGTCGTACGTGAACCCATCGTATGTGTGCACATGCGGCCGACGTTGGGTATGTTAATGAGTCAAACATCTCATTCCCATCTGTTTCCTTTTCATCTGCAAGTGTGGAAGGTGTGACACCTTAATTATTTTTGTTTCACCCATCTCACCCAGAATTTGCTTGAAAGCTGAATCTCTAGATGCATCTGGGCAGAGCAGTCAGGTCTTGCCTGGGCTGTACGTGACCAATCCTGACCCTGAATTCATTGGGGTTGCTGGTAGCCCCATCCTGCCTCTTGGGAAGCCCAGGTACCCTTGCCTCTGTGTGTATGTCGTCTATACCTAAGGCAGATGTGTACCTGGGTGCACCTGAGGTAAGATGCTGTTTGCATTGGGGTTACTGGTAGCCCCATCCTGCCTCCTGGGAAGCCCAGGTGCACTTGCCTCTGTGTGTATGTCGTCTATACCTAAGGCAGATGTGTACCTGGGTGCACCTGAGGTAGAATGCTATTTGCATAGGGGTTGCTAGGTCTATAAGATTATTCCTCTGCCTGTGCTTTTGCCTCTTCCAAAGCCTTCATGGCTTTCTCTGAGACACTCCGATGACCCTTCTGTTTTCTGACAACCCATGCTGCAGCCCAACCTGTTAGCCCATTTCTGTAGGCATCAATAAATCTCCAAGACTGATTGATAAATCTCTGACTTACTTCTGGAGGGCAGGAATCAAGAACCTCAAAAGCCTTCTCTTTTGCTGCAGTAAAATTTGCTTTTGGTTTCTCCCAATATCTGTATTTACACCATCCCCAGTACTTAGCCATTTAATTAGCTGATAATCTTTATAACAGATGATATTGGACTTGCCATTTCAATTGGGTTCAATTCACAATGAATTTTTGGCAAGAAAATACACTCATGGCCCTTCTTCTTGATCATCAGCTCTAACATAGAAGGCTGATCCATGAAGTCTTCTTGCTGTGATAACAGTCGAGCCATGCAGCAGTTTTGACTTTCAAAAGGACAAACAGGTAAGCACTTAGCTTTCATCTTTGAAACATCAAATCCATGTTCCTCAAGGCAGTCTTTCAAGCCTTTTGCTTCTCCTTGTGGTGTGATCATTTCCTGATGGAGTCCACGGAATTGAGGGTCTGGATTTGACTGAGGAATGATAGTATTCTTTTGCTTTCGTTGAGCACCACCATTTGACTTGTTCATTGTGAATGCCTTAAGTGCATCTGGTGGGAGTGAGGCATGAGCAGATGATTGATCAAATACAAATAATGCTTGGCAGTCTGGATGAGCTGCTTCAAAGATCTCCATTGCAGACTTGACTTGGACCAAAAGCTGGTCAGTGTCCCACCAAGGATCACCATTACTTCCTGGATAAATCACTTTGCGAGCATCCCAGATGATGTGGACAGTTTCATCCAAAAGAACCAATCGACCATCCTCCTCATTGATAAAATCGGAAACATGAATAAGTCTACCTTGTCCTTTTTTTCGAAGTGGCTGTTCTCCTTCTCTCAACCTAGCCCAAATTCAATTTCTGAGATTTTCTTGAACTTAATAAATCAACTCACCATGAGGTTTTGACATCATCATTAGCATGAAAGCAGCACTCATCATGATATTGAATGATGATTCTTCGCTGACCTTCTTCTAGCTCTGGCATAATCTTGAAAATTTCTGACTCCTTTCCCTCCATATCCAAATCAAACCTCTCATATTTTGCCACCCGCTTCTCAAACTCCTTGAGTGCTAGAAGAAAAACCTTGTTCCGATAATCCACAACATCTTCTCACTCATGACCATCCATATAAACACCTTTTCAAACCACTGTTTGTCTCCATCCAAGCTTAATCAACCACCGACGAGCAGTCCGCTCACTAATGGGAGATTTTGGAGCAATATTGAGCTCAGCAAAAAATTTGTTATTCAGAGCATGTTGGAGTTTTTGTGGTGTGACATTACCAGTTTTCTGGGAGGTAAGCCAATTAAGAGTGAGTTTCTTCACTGATTCATCATGCAACCAAGAGCGAGTATTTTGCTTTTTGACTGGGAGTGTTTCAAAAAGTTGATAATGACGAGCCAGTGCACGTACACGCCGGGCAAACCAATTCCCTTTACCTTCATGCCATTGATGAGAAATTTGAATACTTGCTTGAGTCTGATTGAGTCCCTTTAGTTGAAGGGTGGCAAAATTACAGATGATCATAAGTTGATTGAGCTGTAAGAGTGGTAAAGTTTTACTGTGGTTTTTGAGATGCTTTTTGATATTAGTACGAAGGGTTGCCCAGTCTTGAATGTGAGCCTTTGGACCTTCAACAACTTCCTCTAACTCGGCTTCCCAATCCTCAACTTCTTTGTCATGATTCCTAGGTTTAACAATTACCAAGTCTGAGATTTCACTCTCAGGACCTTCCCTATCCAAAACCTTGCCCTCTGAATGAAGATTGTGATCCATAGAAGTATTTGAAAGCACAGAAGCTGAACACTTCCGTGAATTTTTCTCGGTCAACTTTGATCCACCTGGACTGTGTAACCTGGATATACGAGGAGCTTTGAAACCATAGCTTGTGAGCTTTCCCTGGTCTCTGAAAGCTTTCTTATAATGCCTTTGGGTCCTGGCTGATTTACTCATCACAGATGGTCCCTTCTTGTACTCCTTGGGTTGTTCTGTTTGCAACTTCAATATCTTCGAGCATTCTTTTAGCAAGTAAATCCATACCTGTCTTTATCTTGTCCCTTCTCAATAACTCCTTCTGTATTCTGGAGGGCATCCAGTCAAGATCACTAGGTTCATCATCTTTGATCATGGCACCCATAGCATTGGCTAGATCCAGTGAGTGAAACCCTGACCATTCTTCCAATGCCTCATCATCTTCATCATCATCCAGATCAGTGTAATGCTCATCCTCATGTTGTAAGCTTGTCTTCATTGAATCAAAATAGATGAGGAGCTCAAGGTCATTATCATCCTCATCCAATTCAGATTCAAATCTATTGCCTTCAGGACTTGGGGCAGAGGATCAGGGTAGAGTGGGGTTATGAGACGATTCTGTAGGGGCTGGAGATGCTTTAGGCTGGTTCCGAAGTCCAGACAAGTTCCTAGATTGCTTCTGTTTCTTAGATTTTGGGCCAGGCATGATGTTGCCATAATTAGAGTTTCGGAGTTTAATTGTGAAATAATGTGTTGTTGAATGTTGATTTTTTTTATGGAATCATATTTGCATACTTAAAAGGAAGCATTTGGCAATTTTTCAAAATTTTAGGACAAAATTTAGGGGGGTGGCCAATTTTTAGAGGTCAAAATGGAAAAATTGTTGAAATTAAGGAATTGGCTCGTGAAAATATCATTGTAATAATTCTAAAACATCCATTCTATACTAATAAAGGTATCCCGATAAATTCCGGAGCTTTTGAAATGGGTCACCAAAATAAGTGGACTTTGAGTGTCCGCTACTATACCCTAGGAGGAGGAAAATCAACCAGAAAACAACCCATCAATTGGGAAACCCTGACACCTCCCCTCCAGGAAAACCACCTCGATGCCATCCACGATCACACTCACAACCCAATAATACAAAAAAACAATCCATTCATTATTAACATGGAACACCCAGGCCTGT
>QLPG01010720.1:0-10341 GCA_003314385.1 Gomphus sp. MG54 | reverse complement strand
CAAAGAGCACTTACTACAGCCCATCATCCTCAAGCTGATGGCCAAACTGAAATTATGAATCAAATACTCGAGACTGCCCTTTGAACGTATGTCAGTTCAGAACTGGATAACTGGCATGCTTACCTGAGACAATTCACCTTAGGGTACAACACTACCCCGCACACAGCAAGTGGTTTCAGCCTGGCCTTCTTGCTCTATGGGTTTCATCCCACAACCAAGGCTACCATGCTGCACCAGCCAAGTGAAGTGGTAGACAGGCCTGAGACAGGGCCCCAGGAACACACGGTTGCAGACCTAGATGTCTCTGAAAATTTCAAAGCTGAATAATTTTTAGAAGAATTTGAAACTTACAGGTCTAGAGCTAAAGAATCGTTATTGTTTTCTCAAACAGCTCAGCTGAGAAATTATAACGAGGGTCACCTGGAAACAGAATTTGAAGAGGGAGATTTAGTACTCATTGACCCCTATTCCCTGGACATGCTCAGAAACAAGAAGGGGCTGGGTAAAAAATTACAAATGAAGTATGAGGGACCTTTTGAAGTTCTGGAGAAGCTAGGACCCGTAACATATTGACTCAGGATGCCAGCTTCATATGGTATTCACCTGGTGATTGACATAGCCTACTTGGAGAAGTACCACAAGTCACCAGAACAATTTGGCACCCGTCCAAGCAAGCATTTGGGCTGGGCAGATTTTTCTGAGATCCTAGAATATGAAGTTGAGACCATACTCAGATCTATATGGAAGGCTGCCCAAAACAGCCAGAAAATCGAAGAATATCTTACAAAGTTCAAA
Organism: Gomphus sp. MG54; assembly: GCA_003314385.1. Taxonomy (NCBI): domain Eukaryota; kingdom Fungi; phylum Basidiomycota; class Agaricomycetes; order Gomphales; family Gomphaceae; genus Gomphus; species Gomphus sp. MG54. The sequence goes on along the minus strand of QLPG01010720.1, from coordinate 9,546 downwards.
GACTATGATCAAGCTACAACGAGTGGCTAACCAGGAAGCAACTCAGGAATGCACCCCAAATTCTTAGGGAGTGGGATGATTCTAAAATGGATCATCAATAGAAGACACTAGAAAATGGTCCAATGTTTGACAATATACCCAAGATCGTCGGACATCTAGAAAAATATTATTATAAAAAGATTAAAAATTCATACTACACAAAAAAAAACATCAAAAATTCGAAAAACATACAGCACATCTTGTTCCAAATTGCTCTATTCAACTTCTACTATGTCTACTCATGTACAAATTACCTCAGCCAACTATCAAATTCTATGAGTTGACGACTATTATCACCAGTTACCTATTCAACCTCCTGCCAGTTATGAAGGAGGAACCATTTTTGACCTCGACTTTTATTCACCTACTACCAGAGACTTCAGGCATTACCTACTCTTCAACCAAAGCATTTCCACGTTGAGGCCCAAATTAGCCGACGCCATATGGGAATCTGTACGTATGAAGATATGGGAGATTATAGCAGCAGGAATGGATTAGGAGCCCAGACAACCAGCCATGCCTCTAACCATCCTAGAGGAAAGCTGAGAGAGATCGGACTCACCCAACATGAGGTTCTGCCACTACATAGCTTATCGTTGAATATTCTAAAACTACCCAACCATATGGATGAGTGTCAGGGGAACTCCCGATCATGAATCCCGACCAGTACCGGCTCACCTGTATTCCACACCCGCTGACCGAGATCTGTTCAGCCCACTCACAGCAGTACTGAATGTACTGTATACTGAACAATCATCACTATTGGCGAGTATCCTTCAGAAGTATCTACTATAACCATTGGCCCTCCTTTTGTCGTTCGCTCCCAGTGTCGAGGCCCTGGCAGAACTTCCCAGTTGGTACGGAGGGTAATGCCCAGTAGAGCATGGAGCACCATAGCAATGGTGCTTATATACAGTAGTCAGTGGGCAAAGGGTTCTCTAGAGTTTTCTCTTTGGATCCCCCTTCGCCAGGTAGGCTAGTCACCAAGTATTAGGTACCATACTAAATCTTTGGATCCCCCTTCACCAGTGCGCTGCCCGAAGGTAGAACACCTGCTTAGGTTGCCCTTACAATGAGGTCATTGGCTGGGTAGAATTATGGCAGCAGATCAGTGAGAAACTCACCGCCTGGACCTTAAAAGCTAAAGAAATTTGCATGGAGACATCCAATATGTCTTGGAAGTGGCCAACTACAAAGGAAGCCCAGATGGATGAGGAAGAGAAGTTATATCACCTCAGAACGGAGTATCTGAACAATAACGATAAAGAACTCATTGAAAATGAAATTGAACCAGGTATGCTCACCGTATATGTGTGCATGCTTCACCAAATTACACGATCACTAGGGGAATTCTATAATTGGTGGACTTCTCTGGCAACTATGTCCCATAGTTTCAGCGCTAGAACCTCCGTGAAGAGGAAACAGCCATATGACAAAGAAGTCGAGGACGTCAGACCCAGGTACCATAACCTGCAATTGATAAAATAGGAACCTTCGATGTCCGAGAAGTTCAATAACCAAAGAACCTTGGGTTATCCCTACTACATGCCTATGAACACACTTTTGCAGCAATGGTATGACCTTGATTATGAAGAACCTTCTTAGTAAGTGCTCAAGAGTCATGTTAACTAGAGTAGAGGTTTAGAGGGGGGATAATGTTAGAGAACAGGAGATGATCCCTTGAAAGTCTGGACACTTCCCAACCAGTTCAATGTGTAGGAATCCAAATCTCTCCTCCAAGGAAAAATCCAACTTAAAATCAGTCTTATCTGGAGTACCAAAAAAATATTATAATGTTTGGCTGGCCATTTAAGAGTGAATTACCTTTAAGTATTCAACTCTTAAATCATCAAGCTCTTCAAGCCCAAGGAAAACCTCCAAAAACACTTATAATTTTCGCTTATTTTCTACTTGGACCCACAAGGACCCACATCCAGGTGCCAATCAATCACATGTGGAAAATGGTGCCAAACTGCTAGTTCAATCTCTCAAGACTCAATTGTACAACAAATTCCTGGGTTTATGTGATAATTATTACATATAAGGTTAGCCCAGAAGCATGACTCACATACTATTAATATTTCGTGACTTGACCAGTCATGAGACTACCAGTCGTGAGAATATGACTCATTAGTGACTCATATAGTGACTCATAGGGTGACTTGTAACTGCCACAGGCTTCTAGGACTTTTCATCCCTTTCTACACCCTTTTACTAATTTCAGGAAAGTCTTGCCTTATTGGGGAGTTACATAATCAGCTTAGAATTAGTATATATAGAGACTAGTTCTGTAGCATAAATCAATCAATTTTACTCTTATCCATAATCCACTGGATTATCTAGTGCAACTAGCACTCTTATATAAGTTGGTCTGAAGACCACTTAGGTATATTGGTCCGAAGACCAGTTGCCACCCTTTCCATCAAGAGGTCCGAAGACCAATTGGCAAACAAGAGGTTCATTCCAAATAGTGAAGCTTACCCTTCTACCAAAGTGGAAGGTTCTCGGCTATAAAAGAAAAGGTATGCAAAAACATAGTAAAAGAACTAAACCCAGATTATACAGAACATCAAGTGGAAATAACCCTAGGCAAGGGTAGAACTAATAGTTTATGCTCATAAACTATTATTCCTACATGTAATTGACAAGGTACCTGCCAAGGCCCCCTCTAAACAATTCTTTTTGGATAACAACCTGGACTGGCATTCACTTGCTATCCTCTTATCGGAGAACTTGATCAGGCTTTTATTACATCAAAGTTTTGTCATGCTTCTCAGGTTAAATCATCAACAGTTCCAAAACACATCCCTTGAGGAAGGAAACTATCATATTTGGAAGGAAGGGATGGAAATGTTCTTCATGGGAGTTAGTGCCACCTGGATCACAGATGAGCCCACAGCTACTGTTCCTGAGAGTTCCAAACCAAAGGATAGGCAACTTACCTTCTTTATCTAGTCAAGCCTTACCCCTGAACTCTAGTATTTGGTTTCTGGCAAGAAATCTACACTGGAGGCCTGGAAGGTCATCAATGCATGATTCCAGAGGTCTACCATGGCTTGTCACCTCATGGCTCATGAGAGTTTCTATCAGATTGAACATGATCCTGCTACGTCCATTGATATCTACCTTCATGCTGTTGAGACACTCAAGAGTCTTGGCTGCATTATCTATGATATAGAGACCATGGATATCCTTCTCATGAATCTACACTCATCCTATCACACCATTCGCACTTCCATTCTCACTGCCAAGGCTGAACCAACTCTTGCCAATATCAAGTCAATTTTGACTGGTACATCTTCCTCCATTGTTGCTATCAAATCTGAATCTTCTGATTTCACCCTCGCTACTCAATCTGGATGAGGTGGAGGATGGAGAGCTGTTAGTGGTCATGTTTCAGATTCCTCAACTGGTCACAGTACCTGGGAAGATGGAAAAGGTTATCATTGGTGTAATCTAACACATGAAGGCCATTGTCATTGTTGTGGTCGTTCAGGTCACATTGCTGCATGTTGCATTCAGGATATGCCTCAGCATGTCAAGGATTGGGTTATGGCAGGTCTATCACATCAGACACAGGCTCATTTCATCTCAGAAGCCACTGATATGGCTTAAGTATCATTCAATGCTCCATTTACCAGTCAGCCTTCATCTCCTATTCCTTCCAGCACTTCTTCACTAGAGTTTGCAATGTATATCTGATTGTCAGATTTGGTGGGAGCTGTCTTGTTCTATTTATTTGGTGGGAGCATTGGTTCTGTTTTGCATCCCCACCATGTGGGAGTGTTAGTTTATGTAATGTTGTGGATGCTTTGGTTGTGTAGGCACCTTCATGTAACTATGAGGCTTGTCTTAGCAACCACATCCTCCATCTGTGTTAGTGCCTGTGTCTGAGTTTCTCTCTCTCTTTCTTTTATCACTTCTCTACTCTACTGTGCTCAACAGAAATCTTATGTAGCCGTGCAAAATGTCTTTATTGATTCTGATCCAGGTCATTTGTTCAAAGAGAATATTTAAGGGGTGTCTTGTCAGGCATCTCGTCTGTTATATATAGAAATAATAGTTTAAGAGTGTTAAACTATTAGTTCTAGACTGGTTTAGATTATTTCCACTTTTCTAGTTTTTATCTGATTTTGTTCTTTTCTTAGTTTTTATGAATTTAAGTTATGAGGATAGCCTGCTACTTCAGTAGCAAGGTTAAGGTTTACTCTTTGGAATAAACCTAATCAACAAGTCTTTGGACTTGTTGTAGAGTGTGGCTTCTAGTCTTTGGACCAGTTACCTAAGCAGACTTCAGTCCACTTATGAGAGTACTGCTGGCATTTATTTAATCCTGTGGATTAATATGGGTGAAAATGATTGTTATTTTATGCTATATAATTAGCTTCTTTTATACTAATTCTAAGCTAATTATGTAATATCCCGATAAGGAAATTCCTTCATGAAGCTTGTGGAGGTGTTCAGAAGGTATTGGAATGCCTTGGAAGCTTGTAGAGTCATTGAGTCACTGTCATCGTGCTTTGACTTACTCGGCAGTACCGACCGACTGACCCTTACTCATATCATCCCATGGCATATGGTTTCGGTTCAGTACACCCAGTTTATTACCTGGTTCATTATCCTTTTCCCCAACCCCTATTCTTTATCATCCCTACACTCTTTTTCTTTCCCCCTCACTCGTTTACCCATGGGACGTTCACTATTCCCTGCCACTCACTCGTGGCCCTATTGTTTTATTCTTGGCCATTCCTTATTGTTCTATTTCTTTCCCACAATCTCACCACTTATATTTCATTGTCTTACTCTCTCATTATTCTATTCAAATCACTGTGGACTATACCTCCACATGGTCTTCATACCTTATTCTTTTTTCCATGTCTTATGCCACCCTTATTCTACATTCCGCCTCTCAGCCTATATAAGTAGTGGATACATGTACATAGTTCCTCAGTCTGAGTATCAACTAGGTTTATGCCTCCCTACTCTCCTCCTTCTGTTCAGAAGTCCTTACTTGGGCCGACACCCTCAGCATCTGCCTGAGTATCAGAGGCAGGGCATAACGCACAAGTACATTGAAGCCAAGCCACCCCGACTGGCCTGCAGGACTTGGCCGGTTCCAACAGCACCATCGGCAGTACCGAGGCCTGACAGTCACCATTGTCACTTCTTTTACAATAAAGAAATATGATATTCCCACGACTGGTTCTTTCATGACTGGTCATGTCACGAAATATTAATATTATGTAAGTCATGCTTCTGGACTGACCATTTATGTAATTAGTATTATATAAGTCCAGGAAATTGTTGTATATTGTGGACTGAGAACTTGAGTCAGGAGTTTAGAGCCACTTTTGTAGATTTAGGTAATTGGCTCATAGTTGTTGTCCATTGTGGGTCCACACATTGATAGGCTAAAATATAGATGTTTTTATGATTATCAGTAGGCTCAATCTCCTTGATAATTAAGAGTTAATTACTGGATGTAATTCACTCTTGATTGGCTAGCCAAAAATATTATAGTATTTTTTTTTGTTACCAAGATATGGCTGATTTAAGTGGAAATTTTCTTGAGAAGAGGTTTGGATTCTGTAGGCTCACTTGGCTTGGAAAAATGACTAAAAATAATAGGGAGCATTCTCTATTCCCTAACACTCTTCTTGCAAAAAGGATGCCTGTTAAATCCACGTGTTGGCGCTTAGCTAGAGACTTCTGGAAGGGTTTTTGGAGGGTTCTGAAAGGTTTCTGAAGGGGGAATTTGTATTCCAAGGGTGGGGGTGAAGGATCGGAATCGGGATCGGAATCAGAGCAGACGGAAGTCGGGAATGCCGGGGGTCTTAGGACTGTTCACGGTATAGGGTGGTACGGTGGTTCGAGGTCCCAGGGACTTGGCTTCAACTTATGTGTTGCGCCCTCCTCGATCATCTGTCCCTAATTTCAGAAAGTTGGAAAGTTTACCAGAACTTAATCAGAAACTACGACGCAGTATTAAGTCGATATTTATACTGGCAAATAGTCCAGTTGACTGGTGGTTTAGTACATGTACTGAGATTCCAATAATTCGGCAGTGCTGACCAGACAGTCATCCTATGTCCATGTACAAGTGCCCATGCCACATGCAAATCACTTCATATGCCGGTCTCAGCTTGGCACATCTGCCATCCACATTCTTCGTCCCCATCCCTCATTGGCTTTACCCCATTTACCATCTATTAATCTCACCCCATCTGCTCCTTAATCCTTGACCTGCCTCATCTCAGGACATTCTGTCCTTGTTCTATCCTTGGCCTCAACTCTATTGTTTTATAGTTGAGAACTCCCTATTGTCCTACCCCTGGCCACATTCCTATTATTCTATCTTTTATTGTTCTATTCCCATTTACATTTCTTCATTCTAATTTTACTCGTTGTGGACAATACCCACATGCTCTGCATACCTTATTGTCCCACATTCCTTATTCCACATATCGCTTCTTAAACCTATATAAGTAGGGCATGCATGTACATATTTCCTCATTCTGGGTATCGACTAGGCTTAGGCCCCTTGTCTCCCCTTTCTTCTGTAAAGTCCTCTACTTGGGCCGGCACTTTGGCACCTCCCAAGTACTTGCTCTGTCCCAAATTGGTGACATGCATGGCAAGTAGGATGCAATGCACAAGTACATTAAAGCCAAAGCCACTACTTCCAGCCTGCAGGACTTGGCCATTACCCATCCACAACTCCGGCATTATCAAAGCTTGACAACTTGACAGAATTCCCAAAGCTGTCAAGTCCGCAACACCGAGTACCGACTCATTCGGGAATACCGACCAACCGGCCTTTGCCCACATCATCTTGCACTACCATGCAGCCTCGGCTCAGTACACCTGGTACATCATCTGGACCACTCCTCTTGTCCTATCCTCTTCATTGTTCTCTCACCCCCTATCCATTCCTTGACTCGCTCCCCCTGAAACATTTTACTACTTTATTTTTGTTCGGTCACGGCCCTATCGTTTTATCTCCGGTCATCATTGTTCTATTTCCTCCTCCACTCCCTCATTATCTTGTTGTCAGCCATCCTCTATTATTCTAATCTCACTTACATTCCTTATTCTATTCTTGATCACTGTGGACAATGCCTCCATGTGGTTTCTTCATACCTGATTGTTTTCCATTCCTTATGCCACCCTATTCCACATCTTGCTTCTTAACTATATAAGTAGCGGGATGTATGTAGATAGTTCCTCACTCAGAATATCAAATCGGTTCACACCCCTTGTCCGTTTCCCATCTCTAAAGTCCTTCGCTCGAGCCGACTCCCTTAGCATCCTCACAAGACTCCTCTCGATCCAAACTAGTGGCATGCATGGAACAGCAGGGTGCAACGCACAAGTACGTTGAAGCCTAGCCACTCCGAAACGGTTTGTAGGACTTAACCGATTATCTCAGTGTCACCAAATCCTAACAAAAGCCTGACACCCACCAATTGTACATGCCAGCACAATGGCTAGGATAAGTGCAGGGCTTGTTTACCTTCTTCTCACACTTCTGTTGGGTGAGACCATGGGTGGGAGGGATAACAAATGAGTGACACAGGTGCTTATACCAAACAAGCACTAGCTCCTCCAACCCAGTACTTTGAATTACCCAGTAGACAGGCAATGGTCAATGCATGCATCATCAATGAGGACATTGATCTCAAAGGTAATATTATGATTTCTCCACTCTACTCTCTATTGCTTGTTATTGGACTCTGCTACTCTTCCAGACCATATGTACAGTTCTTAGTTAATAGTCGAAGCTCAGTCTTGAGCTAGTCAATACACTGACAAGTATCATTGCTCATTTCCCTCTTCCACTCCCAAGTATTGAAGCTCTTGTTGTTGCTGACAGTTGCCATGTTTCAGTCTATTCTTGTATTCCCTGTTTGTATGGCCCAACTAAGTGGGAAAATTCTTCTGTGTGCTTCTTATCACCTTGACTCCTGTTTCAATATTGTGCCCTGTTTTTCTGCTGGTAAGTGTACATCACTTGCATATATACACCCAAGATATGTCTCCTTCTGCTTTCCAATGCATGAGTGGTATGTGTTACATACCATTGCAATGGTTGGTGAATACATGTAACAAGTTGCTGTTTAAACAGTGCCCACAGACTAATGCCAGATAACCTGGCATAGTGGCCTTTTGGCCCAGTTGGAAGAACACATTATTGTGAGAATTTGTTGCCTTTCACAGTATGCCAGGTTGACCAAAGGTCAGCAGTTCAAATCCCTGTGTGCACAATAATTTAGAGGGTTGTTGCAATCACTTGGACCCCAGAAACCCTGGCTTACATGATGGTCCATGACATCATGGGGGTCTGCTATGTCAAACAGTAATTAGAGTACTTGGGGGAAGCCACAGCCAGGCCTGGGAAACCTGTTAAGATATCATCACTGTGGCACCTTGAGGGCTCTAGAGTGCTTGGGGGAAGTGTTGTGGATTCAGACACAATTCCCACTTCTCTCTCACTCAATCATTACCGCACACACAGAATACATGTCACACATGTATCGAGTCACATGGGTACTACACTTGAGTCACATGTGCGTCGTCATTGACGCGTCAATGCTAACGCGTCTCTGGGAAGGGATGTGCGCAGGTAAATTTACTATATAATAAATCTTGTATTAGAATAATAAATACAATCAAAAATATTCCCCAAAAACATTATTCTCTCTATTTCTCTTGTCCTCCCCTAAAGTCAAGTAAACTATAATTCAATGGTTTCTAGAGGAAGTGTCAAGATTCAGTGACGCTAAGATATTGGTTAAGTCCTGCAAACCGTTTCGGAGTGGCTAGGCTTCAACATGCTCGTGCGTTGCACCCTGCTGTTCTGTGTGTGCCACTAATTTGGATAGTAAAAGGAGCCTCGAGAGGATGCCAAGGGCATTGGCTCGAGCAAAGGACTTTAGAAATAGGAAGCAGACAAGGGGTGCGAATCAATTGATATTCTGAGTGAGGAATTATCTACATACATCCTGCTACTTATATAGTTAAGAAGCAAGATGTGGAACAGGGTGGCGTAAAGAATGGAGACAATAAGGTATGAAGTAACCACATGGGGGCATTGTCCACAGTGATCAGAAATAGAATAAGGAATGTAAGCGGAATTAGAATAATAGAGTATGGCTGAGAATAAGATAATGAAATGGTGGGTGGGAATAGAACAATAGAGGATGGTTCAAGATAAAACAATGGCAGTGGCCAGGACAATGAGTGGCCGCCATGTTGTTTGGGGGAAACAGGTTAAGGAGTGGATAGGGGGTGAAGGAACAATGAAGAGGGATGGATGAGAGGAGTTGTCCATATGATATACCGGGTATACCAAGCCAAGGCCATGCGGTAGTGTGAGATGATGTGGGTAAGGGCCGGTTGGTCGGTATTACTGAGTGAGTCGGTACTCGGTGTTGCGGGCTTGACAGGAAGCCACAGACAGGCCTGGGAAACCTGTTAAGATATCATCACTGTGGCACCTCGAGGGCT
>QLPG01010710.1:0-11029 GCA_003314385.1 Gomphus sp. MG54 | reverse complement strand
TTATCACACCAAAGTTTTGTCACGCTTCTCGGGTTACCTCTTTAACGGTTCCAAAACAACTCTCACTGAGCCTCGAGATAATCTCAAATCTCCATTCTGCGCTGAACCGAAGGTTAAGCGCCGGGCATCGCACTTTCCTATTTCGGACAAAAACCCCAGAAACTCGTCGTACCGATACTGGGACCGAGAGTTAAGTTCTCAATACTAAAATACATTTTTACACTTCACGATCTATTATTTCTACTTTGTGGGAGGACCACAATTCCATAAACCCGCGCTTTGGCGCCCAGGCCGGTTTCCCGGAACAGCGCCTAAGCAGAGGCTAAACCCGGGACTCAGCTCCCAGTAGATCATCAATAGAACAACATTTTACCTAGCAACAAATACAATAGAAATCACGATAAAATCGAGGGAATTATTCTTCTATTTATAGAACCAACAATTCAATATTCTGCCCCAGGAAAACCCATGGAAATCTAATCTGCTACACCAAACTACACAAAGCACATGCAAACATGCTTTCAAGCCTCTTATATTCTATCCCAAGAAATACATGGTGTGTCTTGACTCATGTTGTTCTCCAAGCACACACGCAAGCTTGTACAATGTGGTCGGTGTAGTTGGGTCTGGCAGATAGGGTTTCCTGGGGTATTCCCGCACTATTATATCGGAGAGTCGGTGGGACAATAAGGGGAATAGTTTCCTAGAATTTCCTATGATTTTAGATGTATTTATCTATAGGAAATGTATTGCTCTACAGTAAATCTACTGGAGCTGAGTCCCGGGTTTACTCTCTGCTTAGGTGCCGATCCGGGAATCCAGTCTGGGCGCCAAAGCGTCGGTTTATATGGCTGTGGTCCTCCCACAAGTTAGATATATTATCTAGTAGTATAATATAATATATTGTGTTGGAAACCCAACTGTGACCCAGCCTTGCTGTACGACGAGTAGCTGGTGTTCTACTCCTAAGTAGGAAAGTACGCTCGGCGCTTAACCTTCCGGTTCAGCGTGAGTGAGTAGATTTATAGTTGTAGCCTAATGGCTAGTGCGATGGGGGGCAACGATACAGGTATGATTGCTTGTTATACTAGTACAAACTACTCTGTACTTATATGAAATAGAAGATCTAATTATAAGTGAAAACTTCACGGAGTGAAGTTAGAAGCCGGCCCAATGCGGCCGTGCGCGTGCTACATCCGCATATATGCGGTGGGGATTATATGTGTGAAAACTTCACAGGGGAATGGATGGAAATAGAATAGAATGGATAATATACTGAATGGAAATCCACATGCCAGTGTATCCCCTTCCCAACCTGTCCAGATGAGGTGAGCTGGCCGTTGGGGTAGGTATGGGGCCAGGTAGAGAGTGTGGGTAAAACCCACTCCTAAATCCACGAAAATATTCGTGGATGTTCTTCACAGTATATTGAGCCTCGGTGTAATGCTGCATCTTGATTGGACAATGGTTTGGGGAGATATTGGAGTTTTGGTGGAGAATATATATATGAATGACTCAATAATGCCTGGTTCTAACAGTCGGGAGAAGCTCCTGGACCTGGCAACATTACCTGATCTCCATGACCTTCAAGGCCTCGTGTATTCTATCCCTCTAGGTCCAATAAAACATGAGGTGGGCAAGATATTGAGAACGATTTAGTGGTCAATCCTCCAGAAGCTTCCTCATTTCTGTGACCCTACGAATTGGTTCTTGTGGGGAAAGCCGCAAGATTCCAAATGCAATATCAAAGGTCACAACCCAGGCTACTCTCGAGACGAAGAGTTTTTAGTGAATAAAGATGCATTCACAACGAACCGTCCACGGTAAAGTGCAATTCAGAGAGCGCAGTGACATCTTGGATGGGAATCGTCTTGGAGAGGTACCTTGAAAATTTAGTCATCCGATGGCTGCGAGATGGACAAGAGATGACAGAGTGAAGTTGGAAGTGGTGTTCAGTACTATCCTCTGTGACACTTAACACGGTATCCCCATCCTCCAACCACATCTTCTCCTTATGGGTCCCGAAGGATCGCTCATCAGGAGTAGAGGTGTTTTTTTGGTGAGATAGGACAGGATGCATCCTATCAACCTTAAAGGTCTGTGGTGGATAAAAGAGGTCAGGCTAATTGACGTTGGGCAACATGATTCACCCTCCCGCTCCCTGCCCCCCCAAGACAGCACCACAACCACAGCATATATGATATAATGGTATATGATATGCCTACTCAACCACACCCCTGCCCTCTCCCATATTTATTGCGCATATTACATGCATATCGATAAAAATATAATCATTGGCTCGCCGCCCAGGTGCAGCTCGCAGTGTCTTCTTCTCTGGAAAAGCCTTTCCAGGAGTGGCTTTCGCATGAGCCATTCATACAGTGAACCATTTTTATAGTGAGCCGTTCGTACAGTGAGCCATTCATATGTTGGCCCACTTAATAAGGTAACGGACAAACGGTTTCCGCTAAGGTCACGTGATGGGACAGTCATGGTCACAAATGCGAAAATATTCGCGGTCGAAAAAAGAATTCGAAAAAAAAATTGTATTCTGCTATAGAGGATGACAATTTTTTTTGGAAATAATGATTTAGCTACACTATATAATATCAGCCTTGTCCAACTCAGCTAGAACAGTATCTGGCAAGGTATGGTGACCTCCATATTTCCGACTGGCCCAAGCTGCTTGACTACCTGTGAGGCCTTTCTGACATGCATCCATAAACCGTAATGATCTTGTGGAGAACCTGAAAGAAACAAGTGTCAATGACTGAATGAAACAGCATACAAATCCAATGGGAGTATACCAGATAAGTGAGATAAGTGTATGACATACCTTCTCATTGAATCCAAAGGCATAGCATTCAGAACAAGAATGACATTTCTTTCAAGATCATCTTCTGATGATGATGCAGGAAACTCATGGTACACCCTCTTAGCAAATCCCCAGCATTGTTCAATGAAGCTGACCTCACAATAGAATTTTGGATAGAAAATCATCTGGTACCCATGTGATTCAACAAGCTCCTCAAGTTGGGATTTCTTCCCAACAAAATCTGGTTCATTGAATAGAATCTGACAGCAACAGCAGTTGGTTTGCCCAGGTACATACTTAAACTGTTGGCATTGTGCCAATAAGTGTGTGTGATCTGGCAAATGTGCTCCATGATCAATATGTTCCTGGATAATTATGCACATGCCTTTGAACAAACCAGCCTGTGGATGGCCAATTGGAAAATAAAATGATTGTGGGGTGTCATCAAGAAATCACCCATCCTGCATTGGGACTTTGTGTACTGTGCCATTGGGACCTTTGACACTGCATAGGAAGTTGGAGGCTGCATCCTTAGGAGGTTTGACAGGCATGTGCTTGGCTGAAAGTGCAATTGGGTAATGTGCTGTGTGAGTTTTGGCACTATCATAAAAAAGCACATGTGTGTTGTCATGGTAACCCTTATCAAAATGTCCATAGCTTGATTTGCCTGTTTAAGGATTGCATCATTGGTGAAGTAACCATTACGATTCTTTCCTGCTTTGAATATAACCCTAGTCCTGTCATTGCTGAAAATCATTCATAAGGTTTTCTTTGCAATATTGCTTGCAACTGACTCATCTATTTTTTGCTTGCAACCAGCCATAGTCTGGTGACACAAAATCTGTGACCATTGTGATGGTGCTTCACCTTTTGCATATGGTTTTACACTCTCACTTGAGTGAACCCAACATAAAACACAACAATCATGTGCGTAAAAGGTTGACTCATCATGCACCCAGATTACAATCCCGTGATCTGAGCCCAGTGAACCACGCAGCAGTCCTGGTCTAGGCTTATCCAGGCCTTTGGCTGCCTTCTAACTGGTTGCAAATGTGCCATCCTTGGTCCATTGGTACATATGGGGTCAGATTGAGGCCACAAATGGGAGAAAGATATTTTGTCAGTAAGCAACAACATCTTCACACTCATGGCCATCCTTATATTGACCTTTTGGCTCTTTCTTCTAATGGTAATCCATTTTTTCCATCTACCTGCATGCCGTTCATTCAGAAATCGACTTTTTCAAGTTAAGCCTCTCCTTTATTTCTGGTGTATAAAGGAACTGAACTACATCCATGGTGCAGATATATTTGCCTTTTGATTGCAGGTGCAAACAGATTTCTTGTGCCAAATCTTCATCCTCCAGAATTGTTGAATTGAATTGTCCATACTTGTGTTTCAATAGGTTTGTTGGATCACAGATGAAATTGTGTGTCCACTCATGTAGCCATCTTGCCATCTATTCTACCTAATACATAGTGACTAGCCTATCTGGCAAAGGGGGATCCAAAGGGAAAACTCTAGGGAACCCTTCGCCCACTAACTACTGTATATAAGCACCATTGCTATGGTGCTCCATGCCATACCAGGCATCATTCTCCATACTGACTGGGAAGTTCCACCAGGGTCCTGACACCAGGAGTGACCGATGAGAGGAGGGATAATAGTTACAGTTGACACTTCTGAAGGGTGACTGCCAGTGGTGACGGTCATTTGATGAGTATTTCGTTCGGCACTGCCATGAGTGGGCCAAATGGGTCTCAGTTGGTGGGTATGAAGTATGGGTGGGGTGGTGTCAGTCAGGATTCATTATCAGGGGTTCCCCTGACATCACCTCCCTTCTAGAATGTGGCATCCCTGATACATTGATCCCTATAGATAAGACCGGTATGTGAGATCTGAAGGTGGACACTTCCATGGTGTGGATTCAATGTGAGGTGCACGGGTGCAGATGGTAGAAGTCAGCAACAAAGTTGGGGGCCTGGACGTCATTTTTGTTCTCCCAAGAATTCTCTTCATAGCCATAACCCTTCCATTCGATGAGGAATTGCAGCTGGTTTGCTCTCATCCAACTGTCGAGCTCTTGTTTGACCTTGAAGTGTTCCTTTTCATTGACAAGGATTGGTTGCGGTAGAAGGGGTTGTTGTCTACCCAGGATGGGGTCAGCCAGAGCTGGGGTGAGTTTGACGACTGGGAAGACTGGGTGAAGATGGCTCAAGGCTCTTGGGAGTTGAAGTCGGTATGCTAAATGTAAATAAAGTGAAAATGGAATTGCGAGCATATGGAGGTTGACATAAATGAGTGGAGTGTATTGACAGGTGCATGTGACACCAAGATGGATACATGAGGTGCATATAGTTCGTGGGCTGAGGGCATATAGTTGAATAGACGAGTGAGGGTGGAGTTGGGAGGTGGAGTGGGCTGAAATGAATAGTCAGGTATGCCAGCATACAGTTCCTAACATTTGAATGTAATATAAATGGATCCTGAATTAATCAGGCAAACAAAGTGGGTTTACCAAGGCATTCAGCACCCGACCAGATGGTAGAAAAAAAGGGGGAAAGAAAGAGGGATAAAAGCATTGATTAGACCTCACTATTGACACATCCTGAATTAATGCAACTCTCAGTGTGCTCAGAGGCAGATGGATGGCAGGCAAGTTTTGTGGCACCTTGGCTGGTTCCTCATTTGGGGTGTCTGAGGCACCAGTTTTCTGGGAGGTGCAGTCCAGGATATAGATTTGCTCGTATGGTTGAAGGAAACCACCTAGGGTCTGTGTCTATCCTAGGTTTGGTGGTTCAGGGGTGCCAAGGTGAGATGTTGCTGCAAGGTTGGCAAGAAGGCCTAAAGGTATATTGGAATGGATGGTTTCTGAATCCATACTGATACTTGGTCAAAATGATGTGATGGGGAGTTGTCTTGACCAAAACTATAAGCAGATCCAAATAAAAAGATAGAAAGATTATTAAAGAGGTTTCTTGTAGAAGCATATTTATAAGGAATGATGTCACAGGATGTAATTTGATTCTGGGTATACTGTCAGGGGTCAGTAATTCCAAAGGTGTGGGGAGGGGTCAGCCAAGTACTACAGGCCAGTAGTAGTGGCTTTGGCTTCAATGTACTCATGTGTTGCACCCTACTCTCTGTACCTGCCACCCATTTGGGACAGAAGAGGGACTCAGGAGTGCCGAGGATATCAGCCCAAGTAGGGGACTTTAACAGGGAAGAAAGGTAAAGGGGCCTAAGCCTAGTCAATACCCAGAATGAGGAAGTATGTACATGCATGGGCTACTTATATAGGTTAAGAAGCGAGATGTGGAATAAGGAATGTAGAACAATAAGGTATGCAGAGCATATGGAGGTATTGTCCACAATGATCAAGAATAGAATGAAGGAATGTAAATGAGAATAGAACAATGAAAACAGGACAATAGAGATGTGGCCAAGAATAGGACAATAGGAAGTGACCGACTATAAAACAATAGGGTCATGGCTGAGGATAAAACAAGGACGGAATGTTCTGAAGTAAGGCAGGCCAAAGAATAAGGAGTAGATGGGGTGGGATCAATAGATGATGAATGGGGAAGGAGTGGATCAGGGATGGTGATGAGAAATATGGATGGTGAATATGCTGAGCTGAGACTGACATACCAAGTGACCTGTATGCAGCTTTGATCACTTGCATGTGGACATACAGTCGTGGACACTCAAAGTCCACTTTTTTGATTCTGAGAGAACAGCTCATGTAAATATTTTAATTTTTACAAAATCAGATTCCCACTGTGAAATGGAGTTGATTTAGCATTTTTTTTTAAATTTTACCAATGTTTTTAGGGGGTGGCTGTCAGGCACCGGGACTGCCGACGATGTGTGGGCCAAGCATGATAGTAATAGTGCTGGCTTCACGATGCTGGCAGGAAGTGGCTAAGTCCTACAGGCCAGTCGTAGTGGCTTGGCTTCAATGTGCTTGTGTGTTGTGCCCTACTTTCAATATGTGCCACTGATTTGGGACAGAAGAGATACCTGGGAGAGTGCTGAGAGTGTCAGCCTGAGTAAAGGACTTTAGACAGGAGGAGGGAGGACAAGAAGGTGTAAACTGTTGAAACGAGGGGCGGGAGGAATGGGGAGAAAGGGGCGAGAACGGGGATGGAACGGGAAGAGAGAGAGCCAGAGAGAGGTACACGCGGACAGGACGGCTGAAGAACATAGAACGATAAAAACGGACAGTTAGTAAAAGCCAATAAACAAATCACTGACATAACTCACGACATGACATGACTGGAAATGGACGAATGACATAACAAACACATATGGAGCTGGAGGAGCAAAAGAGGTACAGGGACAGGATTAGAAGGCGAGCAGTGAGAGGGTAAAGTAGGATTAGTGGAGGGAAAGTTGAAGATAGACAAAGGAAAGGACTTACACTATAGAGAACGACACATGGCTGCACTGGAGCGTACATACGTGACACCTGAGGAGAAGAGATAACGAGATGAGAAGAGATACCAATTGAAATAGGATCCAGGGTTAGGTACTCACCAAGGACAGTAAAGATTTCGTAGCACAGCATACTTCAGTACGAGAGCGCAGTCGATGACATGGGAGGAAGATCACAAAGCAGGGTGGCAACCCTGCATCCAGAACTAGAACGCCGCCGCTAGATTAGGAAGGAATTACTTCATAGTACTATAGCTCACTCACGTATAAAACTAGATAGAGACGAACAGATACATTAGTCTTTTTAGCCTCACTAGTCCCTCGATCGAACGGAAAGCTCGATGCCTGCATGCGCAATCGAAGCTTTAATCTGTGTATATTTCAGTTATCTCAACAAGGTCCCGGACATGACGGGATCATATCCTTAGGTGTAGTACACTATACCTACAATATCTCTCCACCTACATCTCTACACGACAACCATTCTACAGACTTTATTCTCATACCGCCAGTAACGTGCCACCTTTCTGGACCAGTGTCTAAAGCCATCAATATACACCAGACATATCACCGTATACATAGGAATAACAAATCACACGCAAACAACAAAAATACAGAAAATATACCAAAAAAATCACACATAGCTACGCCACCATTTCCCCCAACTTTTAACTATTATAAACCTAGTTGATTTCCAGAACAAAGAACCATCTACATGCATTCACTAGTTATATAGGTTAAGAGGTGAGATGTGGAACAGGGTGGCACAAGGAATGGAGAACAATAAGGTATGAAGAATCATGTGGAGGTATTGTCCACAATGATCAAGAATAGAACAAGGAATGTGGGCGAGAATAGAACAATGAAGTATGACCGAGAACAAAAGAGTGAGTGAGAATAGAACAATGGAAAATGGCCAAATATAACACAATAGGGCCATGACCAAATAATAGGTAAATAGTAAATGTCCCAAAGGGGAATGGTTACATGGAAAGAAGGGGAATGAAAGGATAACAATGAATAGAGGGGATGAGATGAGGAAAGTGAACCAAATGATGAGCAGAATGTACCGAGCTGAGACCAGGTACTAGTGAGGAATGGCTTGTCACTGGTGTGGGATTAAACGGTAAGGGTCGATTAGTTGGTACTACTGAGTGAACTGGAGCTCGGTGTTAGGATTCAGTAATGCTGAAATATTGGTTAAGTCCTGCAAACCGTTTCAGAGTGGCTAGGCTTCAACGTGCTCGTGTGGTGCAACATGCTGTTCCATGTGTGCCACTAGTTTGGATCGAGAGGAGTCTCCTGAGGATGCCGAGGGTGTCGGCTCAAGTGAAGGACTTTAGATATGGGAAACAGACAAAGGGGTGCAAACTGATTTGATATTCTGAGTGAGGAACTATCTACATACATCCTGCTACTTATATAGTTAAGAAGCAAGATGTGGAACAGGGTGGCGTAAGGAATGGAAAACAATAAGGTATGAAGAAACCACATGGAGGCATTGTCCACAGTGATCAAGAATAGAATAAGGAATGTAAGTGAGATTAGAATAATAGAGGATGGCTGACAACAAGATAATGAGAGAGTGGAGGAGGAAATAGAAAAATGATGACCGGAGATAAAACAATAGGGCCGCGACTGAACAATGATGAAGTAGTAATATGTTTCAGGGGGAGTGAGTCAAAGAGTGGATAGGGGGTGAAGGAACAAGGAAGAGGGTAGGATGAGGGGAGTGGTCCAGATGATATACTGGGTATACCAAGCTGAGGCCGCATGGTAGTGCAAGATGATGTGGGCAAGGGCCGGTTGGTCAGTATTCCTGAGTGAGCCGGTACTTGGTGTTGCGGACTTGACACTCGGTATTGTGGGCTTGACAGTGGCCAAATTTTAGGACCAAATTTCATGTATATTCCACTGATGTAATCAAAGTTGGGTGCCAACCTCGCTTATATCAGCTGTCTCCACCAGCACAGTGTGCATCATATTCATATCACATTCAGGTCACATGCAACAGACCTGTCAAGAGTAATATGTCTCTGGGAAGGGACATGCACAGGTATATTTAGTATATAACAAAAGTCATGTACTAGAATAGATAATTAATCAATTTCCAAAACATCTTTGCCCCCTATTTTCTTTATCCTCTATTTAGAATCAAGTATCTTTAGTCCAACAATTCCAAGAAATCTGAGCCTCCAAAACTGAAGGTCTATAATATTATTCCTCTGCCTGTGCTTTTACCTCTTCCAAAGCCTTCATGGCTTTCTCTGAGACACTCTGATGACCCTTCTGTTTTCTGACAACCCATGCTACAGCCCAGCCTGTTACCCATTTCTGTAGGCATCAATAAATCTCCAAGACTGATTGATAAATCTCTGAATGACTTCTGCAGGGCAGGAATCAAGAACCTCCAAAGCTTTCTCTTTTGCTACAGTAAAATTTGGTTTTGGTTTCT
Organism: Gomphus sp. MG54; assembly: GCA_003314385.1. Classification (NCBI taxonomy): domain Eukaryota; kingdom Fungi; phylum Basidiomycota; class Agaricomycetes; order Gomphales; family Gomphaceae; genus Gomphus; species Gomphus sp. MG54. Next base: position 1,322 of record QLPG01010710.1, on the reverse strand, counting down.
CCCGATATCTGTATTTACACCATCCCCAGTACTTAGCCATTTAATTAGCTGATGATCTTTATAACACATGATATTGGACTTGCCATTTCAATTGGGTTCAATTCACAGTGAAATTTTGGCAAGAAAATACACTCATGGCCCTTCTTCTTGATCATCATTTCTAACATAGAAGGCTGATCCATAAAGTCTTCTTACTGTGAAAACAGTCAAGCCATGCAGCAGTTTTGACTTTCAAAAGGACAAACAGGTAAGCACTTAGCTTTCATCTTTGAAACATCAAATCCACATTCCTCAAAGAAGTCTTTCAAGCCTTTTGCTTCTTCTTGTGGTATGATCATTTCGTGATGGAGTCCACAGAATTGAGGGTCTGGATTTGACTGAGGAATGATAGTATTCTTTTGCTTTCATTGAGCACCACCATTTGGCTTGTTCACTGTGAATGCCTTGAGTGCATCTGGTGGGAGTGATTCATGAGCAGATGATTGATCAAATACAAATAATGCTTGGCAGTCTGGATGAGCTGCTTCAAAGATCTCCATTGTAGACTTAACTTGGACCAAAAGCTGGTCAGTGTCACCAAGGATCACCATTACTTCCTGGATAAATCACTTTGCGAGGATCCCAGATGATGTGGCCAGTTTCATACAATAGAACCAATCGACCATCCTCCTCATTGATAAGATCAGAAACATGAATAAATCTACCTCACCCTTTTTTTGAAGTGGATGTTCTCTTTCTCTCAACCTAGCCCAAATTCAATTTCTCAGATTTCCTTGAATTTAATAGATCAACTCACCATGAGGTTTTGATATCATCATTGGCATGAAAGCAGCACTCATCATGATATTGAATGATGATTGTTCACTGACCTTCTTCTAGCTCTTGCATAATCTTGCAAATTTCTGATCCTTTCCCTCCATATCCAAATCAAACTTCTCAATCATACACACCAGGCCTGGAAGTTTGTTGAGACCGTGCAGGGCTGCCAGATCTATGAGCTACTCCTGACCACATTCTATCACTATGAGCTTGCATGTGCTTGGGGAATGAAACGAGAGGAGCTTGCACCACTGCTTTGATGCAAGGCCCAGATAGTTCCTCAGGGCTGATGGATGGAAGATCATTGATGGGCAAGCAGTTCTGATATGATTATATTTTACATGCTTCTATCTGTTTCCAGGGCACAGCCCAAATCTTTCTTTTCTTTGTCCACATACCTACATTCCATCACGCACCTGTAGTGATTGGCACAGGTAAACCCCGGGTATATTATGTCTACCTGTACCCGTACCTGCAAAAACCTGTTACCTGTTGTTATATGT
>QLPG01010709.1:0-17085 GCA_003314385.1 Gomphus sp. MG54 | reverse complement strand
AGGCTGGTAACCGAGGATAGTACAAGGACAGGAAGTCCCGAGGTGAAACGGACCGAGGAATGTAGATGGCGGATGTACCAAGCCGAGACCGGTGTACCAAGTGTTATGCATGCTGCGTGGACACTTGTACATGGACGTAGGATGGTTGTTCGGTCGGCACTGGCGAATAATCGGGACCTCGGTACGTATACTTGACAGTAACACTGTTGGGAATTGGGGTGACACTTCACCCCTCAATGTCACAGAGGAGATCAAGATTGGGACATAGTATTCTGTTCTCACACTTTCAATTTTTGGATTTTCTTATCTATTATAGGAATCTATTCAACTCCTCATAGATTTGCAACTAGTATAAGATCTTGTACATTTGTCAGGCTCCGGAAATGCTGAGGAGTGGCCAAGTCCTGCAGGATGGGAATAGTGGCATGGCTTCAACGTGCTCATGCATTGCGCCCTACTTCCCATGCATGCCACCAATTTGGGACAGAGGGATACCTGGGAGAGTGCCGAGAGTGTCAGCCCAGTTAGAGGACTTGGGACAGGGGAAGGGAGGACAAGAAGGCGTAAACCTAGTTGATTTCTAGAACAAAGAACCATCTACATACATTGGCTACTTATATAGGCTAATAAGTGAGATGTGGAACAGAGTGGCACAAGGAATGGAGAACAATAAGGTAAGAAGAAACATGTGGAGGTATTGTCCACAATGATCAAGAATAGAACAAGGAATGTGGACAACAATAGAACAATGAAGTATGGCCGAGGACAAAAGAGTGAGTGAGAATAGAACAATAGAGAGTGGCTGAACATAAAACAATAGGGCCACTGCCAAGTGACAACAAATACTGAGTGTCCTGAGGGTAAATAGGCAAGGGGAAGGACAGGGAATAAAAGAATGATAAAGAATAGGAGGGTGGGATAGAGATAATGAACCAAATGATGAACCAAATGTACCAAGCCAAGGCCACACACTGGTGAGGGATGATATGGTAAGGGTTGGTTGGTCGGTACTGCAGAGTAAATCAGAGCATGGTATTGTGGGCTTTACAACATTCAGCAGTCCACTCTTCAGTCAGAATATCAACTGAGATTTAGACTATGCTTCCTTTCATTTCTGTCTTCATTTCCGCTCTTGCTATTATATTCAGTCTATACAAAATTAGGGTCCAGTGCAGTCTGGTGGGTGCAACACACAAGTTGAAGCCAAACACTATTCAAAACCTTGTTATTGCTTCACCTTTGAGAGATATTACTTTGAATTACAACTACATCATTTTCTATATCATAACACCTTCTTCTATAAGGCCACTGGATTTCAGAAGAAGATGACTTTGGACAGTGTCAAGAGTGTTGTCCCAAGTAAGGACTTAGACAAAGAATAAAGATGATTGCTATAGTTGATTATTAGAACAAAGAACTACATACAGCTGATGTACTACTTATATAGTCAAAGAAATGGGGATGAATGACCTTGACTGTCAAGCCCACAATACCAAGCTCCAGTTCACTCAGTAGTACCGACTAAACAACCCTTACCATTTAATCCCACACATGAGTGACAAGGCATTCCTTACTAGTATGTGGTCTCAGCTCAGTATATTTGGTTCATCATTTGGTTCACTTTCCTCATCCCATCCTTTTCATTCCTTATTATTATTTGATTCCCCATCCTTCCCTTTACTGGTTTCCCCTCAGGACATTCATAGTGATTGGCACGGGTATTGGAAACCTGCACGGGTAGTGGGTATGGGTAGCATGGGTAAGGGTCAGGGTCAGGATTTCCAACCTGGCCCAAACCCATACCCGTTCATTATATAAGCAAGGTTCAGCGCTAACCTTATAAGTGAGGTTCAGTACTAACCTCACTTATATAATTGAAATTCAGCACTAACTTCACTTTTCTAACTTATACTAAGCCCACCTGCACTCCCGTCATGTAACTGTACTCACAATTTATTTAATGTGTTTTGTGGCTGATGTAATCGAGGTTCAGTGCCAACCTCGCTTACATCAGCTTGGTGTCAAACCACACACACATACCCTTAGTTGGCCTGCCCACTACGCAACACTGCCAACCTTTGACCGACGGATACTACCACATACCCAATGTTGGCCAAGTGGACCAGATGCTACCACATGATCCATCCCCAAAGTACCACCTCCAGCATCCCATGCTCATCTTGGCGGATATACTGCCCCCAAGTGCTTCATGCCATTTGTCGTCTTCAGTGCACCTACCCCTCAAGCCATATGTTGTCCAGCCTGTTGTTGTTATGTCTACTCACATCTGTGTAGGGGTACTACGAATCCTACGGTTACACTGACAATATGGACTCGTATGAGCCATGCTACTATGGCAAATCTTACTATGGCAAATATTACAAAAAGCCCTACAGCAAATCATACAGTGTACCCACTCCTATTCTTATGACCCAAGCGGCGGCCAAACTGACGCACTCACTAATTCTGCCGGCCCCAGTCCTCTTGGCCCCAATCCTGCTGGCCCCAATCCTGTCTCCCCCTGTGCGGTTGGCCCGATTCTCATCCTTGGCCCAAATCCCATCCATGGCCCTGCTCCAGTTGGCCCTGCTCCAGTAGGCCCCACTCTGAGGAGGGTGAGTGCATAGAGCGATACAGCGAAGGAATGCATTGTGGATGGGTGTATATGTCAAATGAAGGGAAGGTTCCTTGCATTAGGGAGTGGGGAGTGGAAGGGAATGAGGAAATTAGGAGACAAGTGGACCTCCTTTTGTACATTCAGTTGAGTTTGAGCTTGAGGTGTGCTGATTATGATACAGTAGGGGACAAAACTGTTCAAGTGTTTTGAACATTTGTGTTGTACTGTAAATAACAGGAGGATTACATAATCAAAAAATATGATGTAATTAGTGGAGATAGCCCTGCTTTTGAACAACTTGTGGTCACAATCAAGATGATTACATAACTCTCAATATTCATTTAGGCATGTGGGCTATATATGACCACATATGACTCCTCATGTCTACATGTGTGTGTGCAGCATGTGCATGTTGCAAGGTTGGCTAATCCTGACCCTGACTGCATTGGGGTTGCTGGTAGCCCTATCCTGTCTCCTGGGAAGCCCAGGTGTACTTGTCTCTGTGTGTATGTCATCTATACCTAAGGCAGATGTGTACTTGGGCGTATCAGAGGTAGGATGCTGTTTGCATTGGGATTACTGGTAGCCCTATCTTGCCTCCTGGGAAGCCCAGATGCACTTGCCTCTGTGTATATGTCATCTATACCTAAGGCAGATATGTACTTGGGTGTATCAGAGGTAGGGTGCTGTAGCTCAGACAACTTAAGCCCTTATGTGTATTGGATCTTAGAGCACACTTGGTTTAGTGAAAGATACTGATATTGAGGCTGCATTGGGGGATGAGGTCACCAATCCTGAGGAGGAGCATACTATGGGTTGGGATACTATTAGGGGTAATATTCTATGAATTCTGAATTTTTATAATAAGAGAATATATTAAATTTCAGTACTGGGTCACTTTATACCCATTGTGAGTGGCAGGTAAGTACAATACCTATTGTGGGTTGTGGGTAAAAGCAATACCTATTAAACCCATGGGTAAGAACAATACCCATTGTGGGTCACGGGTAAATGCAATACCCATTGAATCTGTGGGTACCTGTACCCGCAATAACCCGCTACCCATTGCTAAGGGTACGGGTATTCTTGGGTACAGGTATGGGTAGGCACAAAATACCCAAGGGTTACCCGTGCCAATCACTAGACATTCAGTATTTATTTATCACTCAGTTACAACCCTATTGTTTTATATTTGGCCACCTTCTATTGTTCTATTTTTCAATCACATGCCTACTCATTTATTATCAATCATATCTCATTGTTTTATTATCATCTACATCTTATTGTTCTATTCTAGCTCGTGGTGGACAATACTTCCACATGGTCTCTATACCTTATTCTTTTCTCTATGTCTTATGCCACCCTTATTCCACATTCTGCCTCTTAACCTATATAAGTAGCAAATACATGTACATAGTTCCTCAGTCTGAGTATCAACTAGGTTTACACCTTCCTGCTCTCCTTTCTTCTGTCTAAAGTCCTTTACTTGGGCCGACACTCTCGGCACTCTCCCAAGTATCTCTTCTGTTCCAAATCAGTGGCATGCATGGAAAGTAGGGTGCAACCCACAGGTACATTGAAGCCAAGCCACTCCTACTGGCCTGCAGGACTTGGCTGCTTCCTGCCAGCATTGTGAAGTTGGCATTATTAATATAGTCCTTGGCCTGTATATTATTGGCATTACCGATACCCGACATTGACATGTTACAGGGTAACACAACCAAGTATGCAAAAGGATAAGACATGGTAATAAGATATAGAAATTTTGGTCAAATGACCAAGCATAGAAACATATAGAAATGAATAGAACAATGATATATAAAAGAATAAGTGATGACAGAGGGGATAGAATGGAATGGGATGAAGTAGAATGAACCAAGTGACAAACTGAATGTACTGAACTGAGACCATATACTAGTGAAGAATGACTTGTTACTTGTATGTGGGATTAGACAGTAAGGACATTTGGCTGGTACAACCGAGTGAACCAAAACTTGGTGTTATATACTTAATGTTAAGACTAAGAGTCAAGTAGGAGAAAAGACCGCTGCAAAAAATATTTTCCCCTTTTAAGGTCAGTGACTCCTTTGCCACCAAGTCCTTGGGTCCTGTATACCAGAGTCCCTTCTAAATATCCTGAGGAAGATCTTGAAGGGAGTGACTGAGTAGCTGACTCTAACAAGCCAGAAAGAGGTCCAGTCATTCTTGGGATTCATTAGCTTCTACTGGCAGTTCACAAAGGACTTCTTGATAAGATTATGAGAAACTTAGGCAGTAGGTTGGAGAATTTATAGAGCAATCTATGGAATATAACTCCTCAGTGTTGTCAACCACTAAGTATTTATTTAGAAAATACCTATGGAATATAACTATAAAGTAAATAAACAAAAATCAATCATAAAGTCATATTTATTCAAATAAATGGCTCACCTCCTCAGTGTTGTCAACCACTGAGGAGGAAGGCATACACGGGTGTTGTTTCACCCATATATATCCTTGAGCTAGCCCCTATACATCCTCTTTGGTATGGAGCCAACCTCCTGGTCCCTTCCCAGGGAGCTGGCCATGCACGTCATGTGGTGCATGTATAAGCACATGTGAGTATAGTACAAAATACACAATATCTCTCCCAATATCAAGAGTAAAAATCCAAAATTATAGTCAAAAATTTTAGAATAGAATTACACACAGAATGATATTGAAATCCATATAAAAATACAATATATTGAGATTGGTCTCTCAGGGGTGAGATGCATATTTGCACCCTACACTTCTTGCTCCACACTTGCCCTGTCTTTGACCTTACCAAGAAGGGAGATGTGTGGAAATAGGATCAGGCCAAAGAAGGGGCTTTCCAAAAACTCAAAGACCTGATCACCTCAGCTCCAGTCCTGGCATTCCCAGATGACACTAGGGCCTATGTTTTGGAATCCAAGAAGCTGTGACAAAACTTTGGTGTGAGCTAAGGCAAGTCAAGTTCTCCGACAAGATCCAGGAGGACAATAAAATACACCTGCACAGGCTATTTTGACGAATAACCCAATTAAGAAATTATACTCTGGATATTCACATAGTCTGTTATTGCAAGAGTATTACAATAAAGATTTAATAAAATCTCACATAGCCATGCAAAATGTCTTTATTGATTCTGATCCAGGTCATTTGTCCAAAGAGAATATTTAATGAGGGTCTTATCAGGTGTCTGATTCATTACATATAGAATTAATCGTCTAAGGATGTTAAACTATTAGTTCTAGACTGGTTTAGGTTTATTTCCACTTTTCTAATTTTTATCTGACTTTAGTTTTGAGGGTAGCCTACCACTTCAGTAGCAAAAGCTGAGGTTTACCCTTCAGAATAAACCTTTTCAACAGGTCTTTAGACCCATTGTTGAGCATAGCTTCTAGTCTTTGGACCAGTTACCTAAACAGACTTTGGTCCACTTATGAGAGTGCTACAGGCACTTATATAATCCTATGGATTATTATGGGTAAAAATAGATTCATTGCTTAATGCTACACAACTAGCTTCTTTTATACTAATTTCTAGGCTAATTATGTAATCTTATGATAATGCAATTCCTTGATGAAGCTTGTGGAAGTGTTCAGAAGGTATTGGAAAGCCTTGGAAGCCTGTGGAGTCATTGTGTCATCATTGTAAATACTTTGTCAATAAAATAAATATAATATTCCCACAACTGGTACTTTCGTGACTGGTCATGTCACAAAATATTAATATTATGTAAGTCATGCTTCTGGAATTACCTTTATGTAATTATGATTATATAAGTCCAGGAATTCATTGTACATTGTGGACCGAGAACTTGAGCTAGAAATTTGGAGCCACGTTCATAGGTTTAAATATTAGCTCCATAGTTGTTGTAGGTTGTGGGTCCATACATTGATAGGCAAAAATATGCATGTTTTTATGATTATCCACGGGCTCAATCTTGTTGAAAATCAAGAGTTAATTACTGAAGGTATTTCACTCTTGATTGGCCAGATTATAATATTTTCGTTACCAAAATATGGCTGATTTAAGTGAATATTTTCCTTAGGAGGGGTTGGACTTTGCACACTGATTAGGCTTGGAAAATTGACTAAAAATGGCATGGGGCATTCCCAATTCCCCATCGGCCTACTGAGTAGAGGCTAACACCTCAGACTTTGCCACAGGAGCTGCCATCTCATAACAGAGTAGCAGTGGGAGAAGAGCAAGATCTCCTTCAGGACATTAGAAGAGAGTTCCAGAACTTGGGAGAACTAGAGCCACTCCCAATCCCTGAACATCACTGGGACATGATCATTATAGACTTCATAGTCAAACTCCCCGAGGCTAATGGATATGATACAGTCATGAACATGGTAGACTGTGTGAGCAAAAGGGTACACTTCCTACTGACCAATACCTTAGCTTTATCTCACCCACATGTGGAAGCTACATGGACTACCCCAACAAGTAGTCTCTGACCATGACCCCCAGTTTATCTCAGAATTCACCCAAGAGCTGTACTGACTCCTTGTTAAATCAACATGAGATAACAGATACTGAAGGGTTTTGTAGGTTTCCAAAAGGATTCTGAAGGGGGTGGAGGTTCTAAGGACAAAGGGGGTCATGGGTTGTAAGGTTAGGGAATTGAGGAAGGAAGGATGGAAGGCTGATGACAAAGCACCAGGTCTGTTAAATCTGCATATCAGGGGATTAATAACAGATACTGAATGATTCTAAGGGTTTTCTAAAGGATTCTATGGGGGGCCGCAACCCGAATTGCAGACATGAATCCGTCTAAAGTATTCAACTAGGTGAATTGATTCCGCGACGTCCGATTCCGGTTTTTCCTCGGGATGCTTTGCATGTACCATGACCACAAGATATTCCCGTCTGCCAAGCATATCTTGATGCGTGACCCATCGGCGTCAGTCACTCCTCGTTGACATTGAACGTTTACGTAATTTAAAAGTGGGATTTCATCCGGTTTCGAGAACAAACAAGATCTCTATTAGGTGTAGGGATTGATCCTGTTCGAAGATAATTTGGAGTTGTTTAGGTGCCCTACCTCAAAATACTCAATGATCCTATGTGATGATTTAAAATCACATGGGACAACAAAGAATGTATGTTAATCGTAATACATCTCCAAGAATTCACTCACTGAAAACACATTTGCATGTGCTTGGAAAAAACAACGGATTTCCATTTCCAGGCGAGAGTTTCTCAGGCTAAAAATGGGCTAGCTCTGGTTGCATCCAAGAACATAATTCAGCAAGTTTCTGTTTACAGGTCAATCATGGCACCGGGTCTGATGTATGTTGTGATGACGAATCATCAAAATACCCCACACCGCGTGAACGATCTGCACAACCTCAGGCACATTTAGAAGACACCAGTGCAGGTGCAGGTGTACAGACTAGCTATGGTAGACCATTTCCACAAAAATCCATGACTGCCAAATGAAATGCACACTCACACATTGCTATATGTAACCCAGCTCATTGTCCTATAACCCTGTCTTGGTAGAAGATGTCTGGATTGTAAAAACTAAACACAAATAAATTCAGACTTCGTCGTGAAGATCTCATTGCATAATAACTACCTAAACACAAATAAACTAGAAATCATTGTAAGTTTAAGAAAAAGTAAAAAATAGAGAAATGACACTCACTTCAGACTTCGTCGTGAAGATCTGAAGTGACTCGGTGGGAAGGGGTCTGTACTTATAGATGGGAGAACAAAAGGATAAAAGAACAAAAGATGAAGGGACAAAAGAAAAGGAACAAAAGAGATATAAATCTAACTATTGGCCCACATACATTGTCCCACTTGTGGTGCCTTGGTGACTGTAACAAAAGGAGCTGTTTGAACTGTAAGTATGTTGGAATCTTAACATGGATTCCATGACCCAGGTTCATGTCTCACTGGATGAGGTACAGTCAGAGCATACAAATGAGCCATACCTCCTGTCCCCAATGGGATATCATTTGAAGAATAAGCAGATAATGGCTGAGGTAGTGGTGGAACAGATGGATAGATATGAGTTCTTGGCTGAGGACCTTGAATGACAGGAAGACTCTGAGCAATTGCATGCAAATATGAAACCCCTGCTGCACCCAAGGGAATATCTTGTAAACTTATAGGTCTAGCAGGATTTTGGAGATGTGATGTAGATGCAGAAGGCCCCCTAATATGATACAGGGAAGGTGAAGCTCTTGCCAACTGCTCGTGATGCTTAGCATGCTGTTATTTTCTACCTTGCTGTTGTGTCAAACTGTCAGGCACCAGGAGTGCCGATGATGCATGGGCTGAGCACTATTATAATAATGCTGACTTCACAATGCTGGTGGGAATTGGCCAAGTCCTGCAGACTGATTGGGGTGGCTTAGCTTCAACATACTCGTGCATTGCACCCTACTTTCCATATGTGCCACTAATTTGGGACAGAAGGAAGACTTGGGAGAGTGCCAAGAGTGTCAGCCCAAGTAAGGGACTTCAGACAGGAGAAGGGAGGACAAGAAAGTGTAAACCAAGTTGATACTCAGAATGAGGAAATATCTACATCCATGTACAACTTATATAGGTTAAGAAGTGAGATGTGGAATCAGGGTGGCATAAGACATGGAGAAACAATAAGGTATGAAGAACATGTGGAGGTATTATCCACAATGATCCAGAATAGAAGAAGGAATGTAAACAGAAATAGAACAATGCAATATGGCCGAGAATAAAATAATAGGAGTGTGGATGAAAATAGAACAATAGAAAGTGGCCAAACATAAAAAAAATAGTGCCATGACCGAATCATAAGTGAATAGCAAATGTCCTGAAGGGAAATGGGTAAAGGGAAGGATGGGGAATGAAGAATAACAAAGAATAGAGGGGATGGGATGAGGAGAGTTGTTAAGTCTTAGTAAAGCGGATAGTGTGGATGAGAGTTGGCTAAGTCCTGTAGACCGATTAAGGTGGCTAGGCTTCAACATACTCATCCATTGCGCTCTGCTGTTTCATGCATGCCACTCATTTGGACAGAAGAAAGACCCAGGAGAGTGGCAAGAGTGTTGGCCTAAGTAAAGGACTTCAGACAGGAGAAGAGAGTACAAGAAGACATAAACCAAGTCAATATTCAGGATGAAGAACTATCTACATACATTCACTACTTATATAGGTTAAGAAGCAAGATGTGGAATAAGGAATGGAGAACAATAAGGTATGTAGAGCATGTGGAGGTATGGTTTACAATGATCAAGAATTGAATAAGGAATGTGGACGAGAATAGAACAATGAAAATAACATAATAGAAATGTGGCCAAGAATAGAATAGAGAGTGACCAACTATAAGACAATAGGGTCATGGCCAAAGATAAAACAATGGTAAAATGTCCCGAGGTGAAACAGGTCAAGAAATAAAGAATAAGCAGGGAGGGGATTAATGTATGATGAGTGGAAAAGAGTGGATGGGGGATAGGGTTGGGGAATGTGGAGGATGAATGTGCTAAGCTGAGACTGACATACCAAGTGACATATATGTGGTTTGGTCACTTGCATGTGGAATTGGACTGATCATTCAGTTGGCACTGCCGAGTTACTAGGTGCTTGGTATGTGCACTTGACAAGAGTGAACCAAATGATGAGCTGAATGTACTGAGCTGGGACCACATACTAGTGAGGAATGACTTGTCACTGGTGTGTGGGATTAAATGGTAAGGGTCATTCGGTCAGTACCACTGAGTGAACCTGAGCTTGGTATCATATACTTGACAAGAACACATCCTATTATTTGCATATAGGCCAATAATCATACTCATCAGTGTATGGCAAACCACTTACAGGACACTAATAGAGGGTTACAATAATATTAGAAAAGGAGGGACAGGCTAGCCTAATATCTGTAAAAAAAAACCCAATAAAAACTCCAGGAACCTATCTAAGGAAAGAAGTGAGGTCCAAGGTCTACCAAAAGGGAAAGGTCCTCCTCCATATAATATGTGCACAGGGTTTCACCAAGAAGGAATTCATAACAAGACAGAGGGAAATCTCAAAGGCTTGTATGTGACTCAGGAACTGGAGGCAGAATATCAAGGATAATGCAAGCTAAAGCCGGCCACCCTGAGTCTACCATATGTAACAGAAACTGAGTTAAGCCACTCACCCCATATGAGCCATCAGAGGCACTTGGCTAAAACTACAGGCCATACAGGTGCACTTCACACTCAATTAAGCTTTGATTGACACCACAGGTACCCCTGAACAAATATATGAGACCCCACTACCATTGTTAAGTAAGGATGCTGGTGGGTATGCTAGTGAGCAATATGAAACTAATTGATCACCTCTGCCAACCCAGAGGTGCAAGGAAGGCAACCTGGGAACCTAGAGTAGTCACAGCTAAGCTCAAGTAGAAGGGATGAATGTGTCTGTCAAATCTATTGAAAGCTCTGTCCTTTAGGCCTAATATAATGTGAGAATAATCTCATGCCTCAAAGAAAGGAGGAGGTGGTGCTGAAAATATAATAGAGGATGAGGTGTAGATAGAATAGGAGATGATGTTTGTCTGTCAAACAGAATGTATAGAGCACCATCCATTAGTCCTAAAGTGTTAATCAAATAATGATATAAGTCATACCTGAAAGAAGGGTAGAGGTGGTACAAGAAATTTAAGGGAGAATGGTGTTAAGATGGAATGGTTGTAAGGCTAAAGTGAGTAGTGGTCAGTGCATGTGCACTAATGTGAGACAACATGTTCTCTTGAGAATACACACCATTTGGACTCATATCTTTTTATAATATTACACTGGACTCAATTTTTTTATGATAATACAATATTTATAATATCTCAAATAAAATTGGCCACAAAGAGCATTTACAACACTCAAGATAATACAAAAAGGGAGAAATTCAAAAAACCCATGCATACGAATGGTTTTAGTCAATGAAGGATATGTAAGATTAAACAGAGGACTTGACAATGCACAAAAAATGATAAACACATGAAAACAAACTGCTGTGGTAGACAGGAGAAATAGGTGTCAAGTACAACGAGATTCTGGTGATTTGGCAGTATTGACCAAACAGTCAGTCTATGTCCACATACCAGTGTCCAAGCCACATACAAGTCACTTGGTGCACCGGCCTTGGCTCGGCACATCCACCATCTACATTCCCCGTCCCGAGCCCTCAACCACTCTGCCTCATTCACCATCCATCAATGCTACCCCATCCATTCCTTATTCCTTGACCTGCCTTACCTCAGGACATCCTGTCCTTGTTTTATCCTCAGCTACAACCCTATTGTTTTATAGTTGGGTACTCCCTATTGTCCTATCCTTAGCCACATTCCTATTATTCTATTTCCATTGTCCTATCCCCATTTACATTCCTTCATTCTAATTTTACTCATTGTGGAGAATACCCCCACATGCTCTGCATACCTTATTGTCTCACATTCCTTATTCCACATGTCCCTCTTAACCTATATAAGTAGGACATGCATGTACATACTTCCTCATTCTGGGTATTGACTAGGCTTAGGCCCCTTACCTTCCCTTTCCCCTGTAAAGTCCTCTACTCAGGCCAGCACCTTTGGCACTCTCCGAGTATCCTTTCTGTTCTAAATTGGTGGCACACACAGAGAGTAGGGCATAATGCACGAGTATGTTGAAGCCAAAGCCACTACTTTTGGCCTGCAGGACTTGGCCACTCCCTGCCCACATCTTTGGCACTTCTGAAGCTTGACAATAGGTTGGTATCATCACAGCTAGACATTTATTGTTCTTTTTTAGGATGGTGTACTATTGTAGGTTGGTAATGTGGCATCCTTTTTTTTGTGAGTGAGCAATAACTGATGATGCATTTATACCATCATGCTGTCAGCTGACTGTTTGCATGCATAGTAAATTTAGATAATGGTCTGACTCAGAAAACACCCATAGGCACTATAGTCCTCTATTTTATTATAGACTAGCTGTGCTATACCCTTTGGGCAGAGTACAGTTAGTTTATTTATATACCCAAAAAATACATAATTAGTAACTATAAAAGGCCATTGACTTCATAATTTGAAAAAAATGCCATCAGGGTAGTTTGCCTGGCAGCAGCCTTTGTAAAAACAGTGGCCTGGTGGCCACTTTTGCAAGTATAGCAGCCCTGTAGCCTATGAAGGGAGAGAAGGCATAGTGTGGTTTTTCTGCAGATTCATTTTTACTCACCTTACCAATACAGATGACTTCGGAGATGAACATGTGCAACAGCTTAGTGGAAGCCCAGACAACTCACAATTAAATGGTGATCATTGAAGGTGGAAGCATACCTATTTGGTCATGTTAGTTGTCCATAATATTGGTTGGTGGTAGTCATGTGCACAGGGTGCTGCATTATGTCAGATGGTGGAAAGCAAGATTAAAGAATAAAATTTTTCTTGTTACATAAGTAAGGCAGTGTGTAAGAAATGTGTGCAAGGTAGGGCAGTCTTATTGGTCATAGAGGCAGTGTCCAATACAACAGGATTTAGAAATCCTGGTAAGAAATTGCTGGATTGATCAGTGGTCATTGATGGTTTTTGGTATAGGTATGCATAGGTGATTGATGTCGATTGTGATCTTTCTCCTACCATGGCCATGCTCCTACCATGTAGGGCACCCGATACAATGCATGACACAGCAACACTAGCATACTGTACATCTGGACAGCATCACACATGGGGGTGTTAGGAGATGGAGTGCACAACTGTGTACAGGGTATAGGATACCCAATATGATACCCATTCAGTGCACACCCACACACTCCACCTCCCAACACCCCTACAGCCTATGGAAACCCTTAAACACATCAATAATTTTGCCTATCAATAGGTAGACCTGTAATGTATGACAAGTTTGGTGCCAATTATCTAATATACAAAAATGGCACCAAACTCCTGGCTCAAGTTCTTGGTCTATTTGTACAACAAATTCCTGGGATTATATAATGAATATTACATAAAAGGTCAGTCCAGAAGCATGACTCATACAATATTAATACTCTGTGACTCGACAAGTTATGAGAGTACCATTCGTGGGAATGTTCTTTTTCTTTAGTATCAGTGACTGTAATAGGAATTAGGATCTACTACACTATTATCCTCAACTATTCAGTCCAGCCTTATTCAGCCTCACACAGCCTAATTTGACATTCAAGCCATATGGTCCAAAAGACCTTTGATTCAGTGCACCTCATGTATCGACTCTATTCTCTCTTGGTGTTGCATACAACATTGAATTTGCTCCACTTATTATGTTTGTCCTTCACCTGTTTGCAGTATTTCTATTGGTCACTTTGCCATTATAACTCGTTTATTTTTCCATTTATGTTCAGCTCCACTTTCCTTATTTGTAATTATATTCCATCATTTCTATTTCTGTCATATGCTCTGTTGCTACAGTCCTTATATGGTAACTCTACTAGGCAACAGAATGATGTGTCATTCCTCCCTGTCTCAGAGAAATCATAATTGAGACATTAGCATTCCATCTTATACATTTGATCTTTGCCTTCTCATATAAAATAGGAATCAAGGTGACTCTTCATAGATAAGAAAATAGTATAAGATCTTGTACCTTCAGTAGTCTGCTCTTCAGTCAGAATATTGCCTAAGATTCCCCTGGTCACTTCTATCTTCATTTTTGTCTCACCATTATGTCCTCTATTCTATATGAAATTAGGGTTCAGTGAGGCCCAGTGGGTGCAACACATAAGTTAAAGCTGTACCCTATTATGAGCCTTGCCATTATTACTATATTGGGAGATTTACTATTAGGATATAACAACTATATTTATTCCACCTACTTAACAGACTGCAAGGGTAACACACTGACCTCTACAGGCTTCTAGAACCTTCCATTTCTTTCCTTACACATTGTCAAGCCCACAACACCGAGTACCGACTCACTCGGGAATACCGACCAACCGGCCCTCACCCGCATTATCTCGCACCACTGCGCGACCTTGGCTCGGCACATCCGGTACATCGTATGGACCACTCCCCTCATACACCCCCTTTCATTGTTCCTTCACCCCCCCTATCCACTCCTTTACCCGTTTCCTCCGAACAACATGACGGCCACTCATTGTCCTGGCCTTTGCCATTGTTTTATCTTAGGCCGTCATCTATTGTTCTTTTCCCGCCCACTATTTCATTATCTTATTTTCAGCCATACTCTATTATTCTAATACCGCCTACATTCCTTATTCTATTTCTGACCACTGTGGACAATGCCTCCATGTGGTTGCCTCATACCTTATTGTTTCCATTCCTTATGCCACCCTGTTCCACATCTTGCTTCTTAACTATAAAAGTAGCGGGATGTATGTAGATAGTTCTTCACTCAGAATATCAATTGATTTGCACCCCTTTGTCCGCTCTCTATTTCTAAAGTCCTTCGCTTGAGCCGACACCCTCGGCACCCTCTCAAGGCTCCTCTCGCTATCCAAATTAGTGGCACACACGGAAGAGCAGGGCGCAACGCAAGAGCACGTTGAAGCCTAGCCACCCCGTAACGGTTTGCAGGACTTAACCGATATCTCGGCATCACCGAATCTTGACATACATCTACTAGCTTCAGGAAGGACTTGCCTTATTAGAGAGTTACATAATCAGCTTAGAATTAGTATAAATAGAGGCTAGTTCTGCAGCATAAAATAACAATCATTTTCATCCATTACAATTAAGGAATGGCACAGATCACCTATGTATTAGAAACCATTGCACCAGCATGCCCGACTATTCAATTCAGCCCAATCAGTCTAACTCCACCGTCACTCGCCTATTTGACCACATGCTCTCAGCCCTTGAATTCTATACACCTCATGTATCCATCTTGGCATCACATGCAACTGTCAATATGCTTATATAGGCTGAGAGGTGGAATGTGGAATAAGGGTGGCATAAGACATGGAAAAAAGAATAAGGTATGAAGACCATGTGGAGGTATGGCCCACAGTGATTAGAATAGAATAATATGAGAGTAAGACAATGAAATATAAGTGGTGAGATTGTGGGAAAGAAATAGACCAATAAGAAATGGCTGAGAATAAAACAATAGGGCCGTGAGTGAGTGGCAGGGAATAGTGAATGTCCCATGGGTAAGTGAGTGAGGGGGAGAGAAAGAGAGTGTGGGAATGATAAAGAATAGGGGTTGGGGAAAAGGATAATGAACCAGGTGATGAACTGGGTGTACCGAATCGAAACCATACGCCATGGGATGATATGAGTAAGGGTCAGTCAGTCGGTACTGCTGAGTAAGTCAAAGCACGATATGTGGTCATGACAGCAGTCCTTGCTTGGCACCACCAAAATTTCAACAGGGTGGGGGAAAATCTGAGGGGCAAGCATGAAATTCCAAGTGTTACACAGCCCACGACTACATTAATTGTGTGCTAGATTGTGATGTAACCAATTGATGTCGCTTATATCGAGTTTTGTCATTCTTCGGGCATGGTGTTTAAATTAATGATATTGAGTCCAATAATTGATTTATGTTGTCGAAAGTGTTTTCTAACAAGGTGCACAGTAAGTCACGCTTCTACCTCATTGATCGCCGACCTCGGAGATAAAGGGACGTGCGGCACCGATGGGAAGTTGTAGGTAATTTATAAGGCGGCCCCTATTTAATATGAGCATAGTGTTACTACGCTGAAAATACAGAAACGATTACCAGGGAGATGAATGAAGAGCGAAGCCATCTTGCACGTCAGCCAAAGTGGAGTCGGCATTCTCGGCATACCACATGGCTTCATCGAGCCAATGCGGATTGAGGTTGAATGAGGGACGAACTTTTGTCGCAATCTCTGGTACTCCTGAGTCCTGGAGATTTGGACCATCGTTGTTTGTAAAAACGTACACGGCGGGATTTGTCACTCCGGGAAGTGCTTCAGAGTAACACTGGAAGAGGGGCCATTGATGCACCGGCACACTGGGACCGTCCGCGAGTGTCAGACTAATGCAATAATTGCACTTGATTCTGGTAACTATCTCACGCTGCTGGTCAAAACTCGTTTCTGTGCTTACAGAGATACTGACCTAGTTTCAGTTCATGGGGGGGAATAGAGAGGCCATGACGGTCGATCATGGAGCGAGCGTGGTGACGCAACCAGTTCCATGCATGTGTCTCATCGAAATTATTGTATTCTAAACTCATTGAGATGTCCATGCACGCGGGGATAGCGAGAGGGACGAATCTACAATGAGTGGTTAACGAGACAGGAGACAGAAACAAACGTGGGAATGGACTTGCCTTGCCCGTTGGAAAGTCTGACCTGCTTGGCTAAATATAGCTTCTGTGGGAGTAGACTCGGGGTCTTCACCGTTGGAGTACCTCCTTTCATAATACCAGGACAGTGGTCCAGTTTGTCCTTGCATGTGGTCATGAGCATTGTCGACGCCGACAAATTGACCATTTTTTCCAACGTAGCCAATGTCACCCAAACCGACCGCATCAATG
>QLPG01010702.1:0-19962 GCA_003314385.1 Gomphus sp. MG54 | reverse complement strand
ACACCTATTGGAAATTGAACCATTCGGGAATCGCTGTGAAAGGTGGAAGGGTACTCACCCTACGACATCGCAGGATATCAACGAGGGGCAGGAGGAGAACAATATCCGAAATGATCTCATTTGGAAGTTTATTAAATTGGGATGTGGCCATGTCTATGGGTATCGAGAATTATTATCTCTCTAAGGCAGAAGAAAAACGGTTTCCGGTAAGATCACGTGATGTAATAGTGTCACAGTCACAGAACAAAAATTTTCATTGTCAAGTAAAATTTTTGGAAAAAAATTATATTCTGTTACAGAAGATGGCACTACCCCACCCTCCTATTCTTTATTATTCTTCTATTCCCCATCCTTCCCTCTGCCCATTTACCCTCAGGACATTCACCATTCATTTATCACTCAGTCATGGCCCTATTGTTTTATATTCAGCCAACCTCTATTGTTCTATTTTTTCTCACACTCCTACTTGTTTATTATCAGTCATATCTCATTGTCTTATTCTCATTTACATCAGATTGTTCTATTCCAGATTGCTGTGGACAATACATCCACATGGTCTCCATACCTTATTCTTTTAGAGCCCCTTCAACCTAATTTGAAGTGCCTTGTAATCAAAACAATTATGAAAAATTATCAGAAGAAAATTGTTTTTCAGGAAGTTGAACCCCAGTAGCAGAACTGCTGTAGCAACACCAAATCAGATCTGACTTATTGATTATTTTCTGGTGATATAATATACATGTATGCAGAGGGAACAAGGTAATTTATATGAATCAAAATTCATTAGAAGATTTTCTATATTGTACTCATCTGAGACAATAATTAAGTAGACTTGTCTCAACTGTAGTACACATTTCAATAGATTTTGAATCATGTAAAGTGCTTTTCACCTTCTGTATACATTTATATAGTATTACCAGAAAATATCTAATAGATCAGACTTGATTTGGTGTTGCTACAGCAGTTCTGCATTTGGGATAGATCAGGACCAACTGCCTGAAAAACAAATTTTCTTGTGGTAATCTTACATGATGTTTTTTTTTTTGTTAAAAGACAATTCACATTGCGTTGGACAGGGTCTAATTTATTTTCAAATGGAATGGCTGCAATATTAGTGAATGCTGTGAATGCATTGCAAGTTTATGTTGCGCCCACATGAACGGATGCAAATTAGGCGCACCTTACGTACTGCGAACACGTAAACCGGTAAGTACCGTCGTCAGCAGGGTATAGACGCTTGAAATGCGCGCTTGTATTTTGGAGGTCGTTTGGCACACGCGCGTTGCGAGTCGGCTACAACGCTTCTGCCATGGGAGTATCAAGTGAGCTGTGTTCGCGGGAGAGTCCGACGCCAATAACTGAGCACTCTTCCACCATGCTATCGTTGAACGACTTGCCTGTTGAGCTTGTGATCAAAATCATGCGTGGCGCATCTCTAACGGACATCCTCAACGTCACACGTGTAAGCCTTTATTGTGACTTGCTGACAGTTGTAGGGAACACTAGCTGACGTGAACCCCACAGACATCCACATTCCTTCGCTCGGTCGGGTTCTCGTCAAGGTTATTATGGAAGAACGCGAAGGATGCAGACAGGCTTCCGCTCCCCATGGGAGAGACACTAGATACCTTTCCCCTCTTGGCAATAGGTAAACTGGCTGCATATGCGATCGCGCTTTCAGCGTTATGGCGTAAGCGTACGGTCCATCCCCGAAGAGTAACGCATGTTGGGCCTTGTCCTTCTCAACCTCGATCACGGAGCGTACTTGTTTCGCCTCATGCAGCTATCCTCCCAGGAAACAAATGGCTCCTTATTGACATGGATACCGATTCCCCACATCTATATTGCCCAGCGAATGGGGAATTTCTACCTCTTGGAGTGGACGGGAGGGTAGTGTCCTATGCATATGAGTCCCAAACCAACGGGGCTTCGGTTATCGTCGCACTGATACGTGTCAGATGGAGAGGGGAACAGAACATTATTGATAAAGAACAGTACAACCCTCTTTCATCTCATTCTATAAACTAGTTACTAATTATACCCACACCTAGGTTCATTGATGTATACGTAATGCAATTTGATCCCAAATTCCATTGTCGCCGTATCCCCAGTATCAACAGAGCTCTGTCTATCCGTCTTCCTCATGAACGATGCCTCTTGGAAATCGACTTGAAAGGCCCATTAGTGGTTGTATCAGGGGAACAAGAGTTATTTATAGCCAATTGGCAAGAACGCTCCGGCATCAATTTATTACCCCCACCGACCAACGATCCGGATGGAGAAACAAATGACGAGAATGTACGCTCCTATTATTAATTGTCCTATTCTGAAGATTAATGTATTCCTAGGTCTTCACTCTGAAAGCATCCATGCATCCCAACATTCCGTTACTGTTGGCAGAGAAACGTACCCGTATGGGCAACGATGATTCTATCCATGTAATCAACTTTCCCGCTAAATTGCCCCCTTTTGAGGACTCAGATCTGACGGACAAGAAAATGACCTGGCCGAAGGACTCATTCAAAACCACTTGTCTGCATACGCTGGGGTTATTACAGATTCCGCAATACAGAGGTTTCCGTTACGACCCTGGCGGATCGCTTAGTTTTGACATTGCCTGTGTTGGCGAACACCCACATACCATAACATATCTATCCGTATCTGAGTTGGACAGTATGATACCGGAGGTTTCATGTCGAAAGGTTCCGATTGACCCGCATAAGCAGGTTCGTCAAGTGCGTACGTCGTCTGGTAACCCGTTATGTTTTTGGAGAAGTAGGAGTTATGGAGAGACTCCGGCCAAAGAATGGGCTTTTTTACGCAGGCCTGGCGATGGTGACGAAATTTACCCGTGGGTTGGTTTAGAGGTACCGGAGGATGTGACGTTGGAGAGTATCGACCCTGAAGTACTTTCCTTTGATGACGTTTACGGCACGCTGCTCCTTCACGAACCCCTCGGTAATTACTGCATTGTGCAATACTAATGTTTGTAGGAACTGAGAGATATGGTGAGTGCTTCGAGACTCTTTTATGCCGACGTGTGATACTGAGATGACCATGAAGCGTTTAGCTTGTTACATGCCGGGAAAGGACACGAGAAGGGCTGCTAGAGGAATCTAGCATAGTCGTAAGGGTTTACTCCACCAAATACATATCAGTCAGAGAGATTCAATTAAATTCCCACCAAACATGTTAGGAGAATTGGAATATTATGATCATGATATATTTATTACGTGATTGATTCTCCCAGTCTCATATTGTGTTTTCTGCCCATTGATCGGATTGCAATTGCCACTGATATAAAGTTACACGGACGGTAGTGTCAAGTGCACGCAATTCCCCCTTTCAAAATCTAATCATCAGAGCCTTCGAGAAAATAAACCCAACTGAGAATCACACAACGTTCTGAATCTCTAATCATTATCTCCAGGGGTTTAATATCACGTCTTCATAAACATTTTCCAACTCTTCTGTTTCCACACCTTCGCGCCTACTAACGCCAGAGAGCCTGCCAAGAACGAGCCGCCTGCGAAGCCGATGGAGATGAGGAACGCGTCCGCCCCGGATTTGTGTAGGTGCACTTGGGAATATCTGACGAACCAGACGGCGATGGGTTCGGCGAAGGTGCAGGGAATGACGGTGGTGAGCCATAAGATAGAAAGAGCGGAACCGAGGTCTCTGAGGCCCATTATTTCGGTGGTTAATGGTCCCGAGCCGGCCCAAAACACTCCGCCGACCATCCCTAGACCAAAATATGGTTTTAAAATTATCTGAGTCCTTTAGAGATGGTTTAATACCTTGTACAATAGCGAAGAACGCAAGCAATCCATACGTCCTAGAAAACATCCAGATGACGAGACAACTCAGGCCGGCTACAAAGGTTGTAACAGCCGCCATGTTTATCCTCCCGAACCGATCCATGAGCAGTCCGGCCAGAGGGCGGCCGACCATTTGTCCTCCAGCCAACATGGCCTGGATGGTAGACCCCCGCGCCTGGGAGAACCCGAGACCGGAGGTGGCGTATGTGGCGATTGTGTAGATTCCCACAATATAACCGAGATTGGCGAAGAAACCCCAGATCCAGATGTACACGAAGCCGGGGTGCCAAAGTAGTTGATATTGTATGGGTTCAAATTTGGCTTGGATGATGCGGACTCTGCCTGTAAACGATGTGAATGGGATATTTTGGTGTGATTAAAAGCAAAAATAAAAATGAAGAAAGGTAGGAGGATATTGAATAGTGCCTCATCATTGTGAATGCACTGGCTAGAAGCAATTGATGGATGCTTCATTTACGCACTCTTTAGGAGAAATGTAACTGGTACCAGAACTGCGAGTGTTATGAAGGCATTGACAAAGAACGCCCATTTGAGGCCCCATCGTTGTATTATCACCCGCGTGGTGAGCGACAGTACCAGAGCTCCAGCACCAGATCCTATGGTTACCAAGTGAGAATTTGCCAATGTTAGGCTGTTTCAACGTCCAGATACCTGCTGCCACGAAACCCTAGCGAAGTACAAAGTTGAAGGTGTCATAATAGATATATCAAACAATTGACTCACTCCAGCAAGGGCCCGCTTCTTAGAAAACCATTGATTTGTGAGGGGAAGTGCCGGTATCCATACCTAGCATACATGAATACATTCAATCGCAGGATTCGCGCATGAAAACAGGGACTTACAAAGCCCAGGCCAAGGCCTAGCATAACACCTTGGGTAAGGAACAATTGCCAGATGCGAGTGCTGAAACCAGCAGCTATCTGGGAAAGTACTAAGACAACGACGCCGATGACAAGTGGTACCTTGAAGTTGAATCGTTTAGAGAGATAATTGATGAATGGGGCAGAGCTCATGGCGATTGAGACGGAAAGTCCGCCAATGAATGCGAAGTCTGTGTCGGTTGCGCCCGGAAAGTCTGGAAACTTATGGAATTTAGTAGTTCGAGAATGAGCAGAGGCGAAGAAATACATTGGTTCTGTCTGTAGAAACTCAAAAAGACACCAAAAGTGGTGTTATTCCTGTATAGAGGTATTCAATGCCGGGGTGTACCAAAAACGAATAGAATTCCAACCCCCAGGTTACGGCTGCGTTCATGAATAACGTAGATCATGCCAAAATAATCAGAATGCTTACCGCTAAGCAAGAATGCACACACTACAATGACCCAACCATAGCCTCCATCAGGCGGCTCATAACCAGAGTGGGTCTCGGCCTTTGGGATGACAGCTTCCTTGACTGAGGATGATCCAGATTCCAAGCTGTCACCTTTGGATTCTACGTCTCCGGTATGAGAGGAGCCAGTGTGATGGTGGCTCGGGGAGGGAACAGTAGACTGTGCCTCACCAAGAAACATCCTTGGAGCAGCAAGGAGATGGTGAGTCGAGGATGGTGGGGAAGGGCATTTCTCCGGGATCTAAGAAGCATTTCACAAAAATACCCAAACCCGCAGCACGGGATTCAATTCGGCAATCATGCGGCGCCATGATGGGACCAGTTGGCTGGTTTTAGTTTTATCTCCGTTCCTTTCAGTTCTCAGTATTCGAGGTTTTAAAATCACAGCTTGGCAGGTTAGGGTCGCCATAGATGGTTAGGGCCAGATTGTAGCAAAGCAAACATATGTAGGCTTTGCGAGAACGGTATTATTGTAATCATCTCCAAGTAGTGAGATAGGGTTAGCACGTTCCGAGATTAAAACCCTGTGCACGAGTCATGCCCTAGAAACCTTACGTCCCGAAGACAGAGTGTCCAGAGCAATTGATTGGCTGCACATAAACTCTGACCTGTGTTGTTCTGACTGAGTTTTCCCATGTTCAATACTAATTCCAGGCCTCAGGAATATCACAGTAAAACTGACAGAAGATAATACCAAAAATTGGTGGTGTGACTCGAACCACAATGTACAAAAAATCATGGCAGTCTCGAAATGGGAATGGCCTGGCCACCTCTGTTCTAATACATGAGACGCATTGGAAAGATAAATCAAGTAAGCAGGTCTCAGACCTCGTGCTCGTGAAATGACGGCGGTTCTGATAAAGGACCGGGTGATAACAACTGTTTGGCTTGAGCGGAAGTCGTTGGCTCGTTGCAAACAGATGAGGAATTACAAGCAGGCGTGACTAATGTGACACGGCACAAATTTACTTTGAACAAGTGCATCCGGCTCGAAGCTCACGTCTTCACAAAAACTCTGAAATCCTTTTGTTTCCACCATTTCGCCCCTATAAGGGCCAAAGAAGCTGCGACAAAGGTAGCTCCCGCGAAACCGATTGAGATGAGGAAAACGTCAGCTCCAGTTTTATGTAAGTAAGTTTGAGAGAATTTCACGAACCATACCGCGATGGGCTCGCCTAACATGCAAGGGATGACAACGGCGAGCCACAAGATGGAAAGCGCTGAACCAAGATCTCTGAGTCCGACCACTTCGGTGGTTATTGGCCCAGACCCGCCCCAAAATATTCCTCCGAATATTCCTGAAGAAAGTTATGCTCAGATTATCAGTTGACACGATAGTAAATTTCATACCTTGTAAGGCGGCAAAGAACGCAAGCAAATAATATGTCCTTGAAAACATCCAGATGACAAGACAACTCAAGCCGGCGATGAAGGTTCCAATTGCAGCCACGTTTATTCTCCCAAATCGATCCATCAGCAGCCCCATGAGGGGACGGCCGAAGATTTGTCCCGCAGCCAGGATAGCCTGCATGCTAGAGCCCTGAGCTTGAGAGAACCCAAGGCCGGAAGTTGAGTAAGTAGGAACTGTGTAGATACCCACCATGTAGCCGAAATTGACGAGGAACCCCCAGATCCAAACGTACAGAAAGCCGGGATGCCAAAGAAGTTGATATTGGATGGGTTCAAATCTTGCTTGGATTATGCGGACTCTGCCTGTGTAAGATGTGAATAGGACATACTGGTGCAATTCATAAACAGCAGAGTGCGGTAAAGACATTGGATAGTGTCGGTTGGGAATGTTCAAAACATAAATAAATTACGTACTCTTAAGGAGAAAGGAAACGGGTACCATTACTGCGAGTGATATGAAGGCATTGGTGAAGAACGCCCATCTAAGGCCCCAGCGTTGAATTATAATTCGCGTCGTGAGTGACAAAACAAGAGTCCCAGCACCTGACCCTATATTGAATGAGAATGAGCTAGGTTTAGAAGGTTGGTGATGAACGCTCAAATACCTCCTCCGACTAATCCCTAATGAGATAAAGTGAAGGTGAAGGTGGCGATAGAAAATATATGCGGACAATTCCCTCACCCCAGAGACACCGCGCTTCTTTGAGAACCATTGGTTAGTGAGGGGAAGTGTTGGTACCCATACCTAGAACTATTCATACAAATATTGATTCTGGAATAGCAAGTTCTTACAAAGCCATTGCCAATGCCTAACATGACGCCTTGTGTAAGAAACAATTGCCAGATTCGAGTGCTCAACCCCGCGAGTATTTGGGAAAAGAAGAGGAGAGCAACACCAATGACGAGCGGCACCTTGAAGTTGAATCTCTTAGAGAGATAATTGATGAAGGGAGCAGAAGCCATGGCAGTCGAGACGGAAAGGCCACCAATAAACGCAAAGTCTGTGTCAGTCGCTCCTGGGAAGTCTACCTTGGTGTATTATTTAGTAGGTGTCGGATCAAGGTGATGGCATGACATGCATTGGTTCTTTCTGTAGAAACTCAAGAAGACGGCAAAAGTATTGTTGGTACTATATAGATATTAACGGCACCCTGTTTCAGGACAAAGAAATATTCACCCCCATGTTACGGCTGCATTCCATTCATTAATAAAAGATACAATCCCAGAACAATTCAGAGAGCTTACCGCAAACCAAGAATGTACACAAAACGATGACCCAGCCATATCCGCCGTCAGGTGGCTCAACACCAGAGTCTATATTAATGCTGGAAAGGGCGGCATCTTTTAGTGACAATGAGTCAGATTCCAAGTTGTTTCCTTTCGTCTCTAGGTCTTCGGCCTGAGCGGAGGCAGAGTTAGTCTGACGTTGAATGGCAGATACAGTCGAAGGTGAATCGCCAAGCATTTTGAGACAAGAGGTAGCTAGACTCCAAGAGGCAATAATATACATTCTTTAATCGAAACATTTTTATAAACAATACAGAACCACCAATCCGCCCCATGGCGGAGGAAGTCGGCAGCCTCCTATCTCTTGGGCTGTTGCCGACGGTACCCGTCTTTCGTTTAGTATGTGTCTGCGTCCATTGGAGATAACAGACATAGCAATTTTCTTATCGGAAAACTGAGGAAATTTATGTAGAGTGGTTACTGTTGAACGTAACTCCTAATCCTGTGTTTGTTTCATTGTCTGGGCGCTTATCACGTAAGCAACCTCACCTGCGGGGAATCCTCTCTTTCACAGGCCATTCACCATCTGTTTTCCAGTGACTCTGCTCATTCTTTGACAGTCTTAAATCTCAGAATTGTCCACCAATAGGTTATGGGCCCTGGGCCTTTTCTCTACACATAAGTCTGTCCTATCACCCATCCTTGCACCAGCATCCTTTAGCATACTCCAGTATCATTTTCTCATCACACACCTGCTTTATATTCAGTCCACCCTTGTCTTTGGCATTTTGGTAATACACACCCCATCCAATTCATATATGCTTTGGGTGCCTAAATCAAGCACCCATACACTGTGAACAACCCCAATATGCATATCTACCACCACAACTGTCCAATATCTGCTGTGACACTCATTTTATCAGGCATATTCCCTCTTTTTCTTCTCATCCCTCTACCAGGCCAAGCCATATATTGCTTCTTCTAGTAGGGAAGGGCTTGTACATCTTATGACTGAGCTATACCTAGAACAACCATTGTGACTCTGAGTTGGGATACTATTTTAGTATAGATATCAGTGCCACAGCAGAGGTCAGTAAATTGAGGGTAGATAACAAGTTGAATGGTTCTAACTACAGGAATTGGTGTGGGATACAGAAAGTATCCTCAAGAGGGTTAAATGTGGTGGATTGTTACTGAAGATGAAAAGAACCTGAAGGGGCACCTGCAACACCAGTAGCAAAAGGAGTGGTGGATTCAAGTGGATATTACTGATAGTATCATTACTAGCTCCATTAAAGTCTCACAGCACATTCATATTGAAGTATATAGATATGATCCAGTCAAAATGAGGCAGACTTTAAAGACTGTTTATAACAAACCACTCCTTATTACTAATGTTGCAGACTCATCAGCTCTTTCTTCCAAATATACTGGAGTGCCATCTAACGATGGTGAAAGTGGCACGAGTGTCATGGTGTCCTGCGGAGGACTGTCACGTGGACTTCGCAAGAAATGCGACATATCAAGATATTGCTGAACACACTGAATCTCCTCCTGCATACGCATGGATTCTGCGTCAGTGCTATTATCAGGGCCAGCCGGGACTGAGGGGTCTGTTACAGTCTCGGGAAGGGTGGTCTGATCTGGCAGTGCTAAGTCTTGTGGGATGTGAGAGAGCTCTTCAAGTGCCAAATCAGGCGTGCGTGGGTCGTACTGGGCGTGTTGACATTTTGAGCAGATAGGAGATGGTTGCTTTGGAGATTGTGTTTGTGTGAAAGAGGGAATATTTGCATGGACATGACCTGTATCCAAGAGCAATGGAGGTAGGTGGATGTAGGGAAGTATAGGATTATTTGTCGAGTGCCTTGTTGAAGGACCAGGCAACACTGGTTGAGCCATCGGTAGCTGAGATGGCGCAAGTGTTGGATGCGGCGGGACAAGTGCTGGGTGCGACTGGGCAAGGGCTGGATGTGGTGGTGTAAGTGCTGGATGAGGTGGCGCAAGTGCTGGATGCGGTGGGGCCGTCGGCTGGTGTAGTGCTAACCAGTGTGACTGAGGATTGGTAATGACTCCACGACTGCTCTCTTGCGAGGCTGTGGGCCCCTTCGTCGTCAGATTCGCCATTGTGCTACTGTCAGGCTTAATCTTCCGTTTTTCCCACTCACGTTCGAATTTTTCGCGCAGCGCCACCTGCCTTTCCCGCACGAGCTGCACTTTCGTAAGCCAATTCTCGGAGACCCTTTTCGTTGCTCGCCACCTCATCTCGAGCTCCTTCTCTTCTTGCTCGACCCTCCACTTCTCCAAAGCGCAATCAAGTGACCGTTGACTGATGGCATCCGAAATTGTAATGAACGGTGTGGTACTTGAATCAGGTGCAGAGTCATTCCTGATTTCCACACCTGCAAGAGGGCCTATCGTTTTGCGGAAGGACAATATGAGATCTTCCACTGTGGCACGGTGCGAGAAAAAAGCTGAAGCCGTGTCAGAAACCACACATAGAAACCATTTCGGTGACACTTACAAGGGTTTTGAACATTAAGTACTTCAGAGTCTGGACTGTGTGTGGACGCGTCGTCGTCGTCAGCTTGGAGTTCGACAAACGGGTCGTTCATTTCAAGCGTTTTGTGACCTGAATTTCCCACGGGGTCATAGCTGGCCGGAGAGCGCCCCTTGAGCCCCGACCACCACCTCAAACACATTTTCCCACGTTCCTATTGGCTGGCACACGCCTCTGGAATCGGAAGGACTCCTTGGAACACTCTTTGTCAACACACACATATGTTTACACTCTGCTTTTTTCACGCACCACCCTTTCCCTCTCCTCTCCCTCACTTCTTGCTACATCCCCAAAATGGTGCTGCAACCCTCTGGTCCACAACCGAGCCCGCAAGGCCTGCAGACAACCGGCAGGCAGCAATAACCAGGTGACCCTTAGACCAAAAACCTTAGCTGAACTTTGAGAGAAGCAAATATTCATCTTGCTAAGAACTCAGACAAAGCTAGAGAACACTATGGAGTTGCCCTCACTGGCTTATAAGAATATGTGTTAAATCTGCATGTCAGCACTTAGCTAGAGGCTTCTGGAAGGGCTTCTGGAGGTTCCAAATGGTTTCTGAGGGGGGTGCATACTTCAGAGACAGAGAGACTAGAGGTCACAGGTTCACAGTCAGAAATTGGAAAGGGGCAGAAAGACAGGAAGTGCTGGGGGGGTCTAGGACTGTTCACAGTATTAGGTGGTTCAAGTGGTTTGAGGTTACAGGGACTTGGCTTCAACTTATGTGTTGCACCCTCCTTAATCATCTGTCCCTAATTTCAGAAACTTGGAAAGTTTACCAGAACTGAATCAGAAACTATGATGCAGAATTAAGTCAATATTTGTACTGGCAAATAGTCCAGTCAACTGGTGTCTTATATACATGTATCTAGTCTTGTACTAACTTTTGCCAAGTAAAGACAAAGGGGGGAAGAGAGTACAAGGGGCAATACAGAACAAAGAACAAGGGAGTGAGGTATGCAATGATCCTATGTGTCATTTATCAAAGGAGCAGAACCTTGGCTTCAGAATCTTTGAAGGTTCAAGAACACAGAATCTCAGATGATACAATGGAATTTGGAAAGTGGTTGTTCAGGCTTTGAGCAGTCGGAAAGGTCACAGAAACAGTGCAGGTGGTTGTGGGGTTTAATGTGGGTTTATTGGCAGCATGGGCCATAACAACTATCCCTGCCACTTGTCCATTGTTGCTCGTTCGTGCCGCTGGCATTGGGATGACCAGCCACTCAGCCTCTGGTGTTGGAGTTGAAGCTGGAGTGATGGTGATATGCATATTGTTGATTAATGGCTCTTGGTGGTCATTATCATCGTTAGCATGTATTGTTATCCTCTCTATGTGCTTAGCTTCATCAAATATAATGTCTCTTCAACTGTGGTGGATTGTTACAGTTCTGTGATGATTCAATCTTGCATGTAGATGTGGTTGAACATGTGTAGATTCATGGAACAGGGGATTGCCATTCATCTATTGGAAAAAAAGAAGCAGTATGATAGCATTGACGGGCAGCTTAGGATGATATCCTGACTGATCGTTTGTGATAGAAAGCCGTCCTTAATCATACTTCAATTAAAGTAATTCATATTAAAGAACTCGCCCAATTGTATCTTATGTAGGCTTTCTCTTCAAGGCAATGAATTAGTTTAATAATTTAATATGTACAGAAATGAGACAAAACTATACCAACTGTCACATTCGAACTCAATTCAACATTGGCTGGACTAATAAAAAAAACCAAAGCTTAGTAAACCAAGCACGTGGTAGTTGATTTAACTCTCAAATGAGCACCGTTACGTATTTTAATCATTTGCATGTGACTGGTACGACATATCGAGTCAAAACATTTTCGAGTTCCCAAGACATTTTGAACACGAGCGCACTATAGAAATCTGAAGAATTACCTGATCGACTTAATCGTCGTACTTCTCAATCTTTCCGTCCTACGCAGCTCAGTCCGAACTCGCCACGTTAACCCCGCTCAGCCAAGCGTGTTGTATCGAAACCCTGACATTCTGAGGACAATATTGATGCAAAGGTCAATGTCATTGCTGTACTGTCAAGGACTCTGAAAAGTTCTCAGTGCCTTATTCCACTCCCGCATGCAGCCTCTCTCTTTGAGATCTCTCTCAGCCATGCTCCACACATCAATCATTGCTATCTCATTACTGGGGATGATCTCCACCAGATACCGTTAGAACCCTCATCCCGTACCTGGTTCGGACCAAGCACTCCACGTTTCTGAAACATGAGCCTAGTGTTGCTTAAGGCTTCCTTCAGGTTGTGTCCCGTCCCTCCTCCAATATTAGCGCCATTCCACCATTCATTTTCGATGTGTGTATTTTGATCAGAACACAGCTTTGCACAGACTCGCTCATTTCCCATTGGGAAGTACATTATGTAGCGTATAATCTAACACCCTCGCCGAGCCCATGTCAAGGCACCGTAGAGCCCCCATGTCCCTGAAAAGCAGAACCAAGCTCGCACCTATATTCACACTCAATTCAATTCATATATAAATAGAATTAAACCCTTTGGGGCAGCTGTGTTCCGGACATCCAGATATATTCATCAGGAGTGCGATGACAAAGGATGTTCGAGTCTCGGTTGACTTGAATAGTCTGGCCCCATTCTGCGTTAGGTTTCTCCGCCAAGATGGGAGAGTCTTGAGCAGCAATTCGTATTTACGCAGAATAATGCGCGAGCCCCACGCCCAGCTATACTCTCATCCCTATTTCGTTGGACATTCGGGCGTCACCCCACTCATTCATCCATTGTGATTACCAACGTCGTCGCTTTAACGAATCGAGGATCCCGAGTATGAGGTCAGAGATCATTGATATATATACATTTTCAGCGCGTCTAGGGACAGGGAGAACGATATCTGCATTTGCTGAACAACTCCTATTATCCAGAGGTCCAGGAATACAGCAGTAAGTAAAAGATAAGATATTAATCA
This sequence comes from Gomphus sp. MG54, assembly GCA_003314385.1. Lineage (NCBI taxonomy): Eukaryota > Fungi > Basidiomycota > Agaricomycetes > Gomphales > Gomphaceae > Gomphus > Gomphus sp. MG54. The sequence goes on along the minus strand of QLPG01010702.1, from coordinate 6,649 downwards.
AAACCTCCTAATGATCTCATATTTTTTTGAGATGCCATGCTAATTGAGAGGCACAATTTGTGCGCAATATTTAAAGGTGGAAACACAGCCGTCGTTTGCTTGGTCCCTCCACGTAGGAGTGTGTCCAGAATGCCTGGGTTCGTCTGTTTCACTCAATAGGTGTTCCCAGTACCATAGCACTAAAGAAAAAACTACATTCGGGGAAGTGCAGATAGTTGTTGAACTCCAAGGGGCTGACTGTAATGTGTGGGAATAACTTATAAACTTACAAGAATCCGATGGTTATACAGGCCGAAGCTGTATTCGTCAGTGGGAGGGGAAGGATCGTAAGGTGATTCCTGCAGCCCAAATTTCGCCCCGTCTATATTCGGTGGGAAGTAATATATGCATTAAAGACACATTTATTTATGTTTGAAAGTCTCTACAATAATAACCACAAGTGGGTTGCCCGGAAAGCAAGTGGTGCTAGGCACGATTGAACTTGACAAAACAAGGTTCTGGCGCTAGCATCGCCTTCGCATGCAGTCCTTGCAACCTCACACGCTCTTGTCTTTCAACTCACCTCCTCACATAGTCGACGTCAATCCCAAGCAGAAACATTTTCATTGTACCATAACATACATGTCATCGCCCGCAATTGTATCTACTCTTACTGGAACCAACATCTGTGAGCCTTTTGACGATGAATATGATATATCTGAGAGCTAACCACTAGTTGCTTTACTGTTGTAGATGGCGATGCGGTTATCCAGAATACCGTCAGTAAGTGCAGCGTCACTTCATGACAGTGCTTTCATGCTCAAGATAGTGTAGACATCTCGCCAGATTCTTTAGCATTACTCAAAGCGGCGGAGCGCGCATCCTATGAAACGCGGTACGGTGCGGAAGGTGACCAACCCCATGGGTGCATGAAAGACACCCGCGTACAGATATTGTCCGATCTAGAGTCCTGGGCACATGATCCTTCAACTCCAAACGTCTATTGGCTCAACGGCCAGCTCGGTACTGGGAAAACGACGATCGCACACTCGTTCTGCCAGAGTTTGGACACGCAGAAGATGCTTGGAGGCAGTTTCTTCTGTTCTCGCTCAGGATTGACGGATGCACGCCGGATCATCCCCACGATCGCCACAATGCTGTCTCGATCTAACCTAAAGATCAAATCAGTCATCCATGACGTGCTCGTCAACAAACCTGACGTCGCCAATCTCAATGATGTATTTGAGCAATTCCGGTCACTGATCGTTAACCCTGTCAAGATCGCTACTGACAACGAACAAGGGGTTTATTATGTTATTGTTATAGACGCCATGGATGAATGCTCAGCACCTGGAATTGTAGAAATGCTGATCACAGTCATCCTCGACAGCATCACAGGCATTCCTCTCAAAATCTTCATTACAAGTCGACCTGAGGCTTGGATCAGGAGGGCGTTTAATCGTGCCGCTGCACCTTCCCTCCTCCAAGAATTCACTCTCCACAAAGTTGCCATCGATGACAGCGGAAAAAACGATATCGAAACATACTTAACAGCCTCATTGTCTAAAATTGCGGACAATCACGGATATTCGCAACAAGCAATTCCTTGGCCATCCCAAAAGGAACTGATGAGGCTTGTTAGCCAGTCCGATGGATTATTCATCTATGCCGCCACAGCGGTGCGGTACATCGGTGACACGGGTGTGAATCCCAAAACGCGTCTAATTGCGTTGACTGGTTCGGCAATGCCACTTGCCCCCCTGGACAGCTTCTACACGCTGATTATGGCCGAAGCATTCCAGAAACTCAGTGAGAAGGAAATGACAATGAGACGAGACGTACTTGCCACAGTGGTGTTTCTCCAAAGCCCACTCTCGATTGCTAGCATCGCTTTCATGGTAGAGATGACACATGACGAGGTTGACATTGAATTGTCTCGTTTTCGTTCGGTGATCTATGTTCCTTCCACCATTGATGGACATGTCACCATCTTTCACGCCTCGTTTCAAGAGTTCATCGTCGACCCGAAACGTTGCAGTAGGAACAGCATTGATGCTTCCGATACCCACCACAAACTCGGGCTCAAGTGTCTCCAGACATTGAACAAGTCTCTTCGTTATAACATCTGCGGCTTACCTGATCATGCTATAGCCGGACAGGTTCATGAAATCTCTAATCCTGACCTTATTTCTGAATCTCTCCGATACTCTTGCTTGTACTGGGCCTCTCATCTTGTAGAGGCTCTTGCATTCCCACGTGCAGATACATTACCCCTTCTCAGCGAGCTTGGGACATTCGCCAATACACACCTATTGCACTGGTTTGAGTGCCTCAGTACGTTTGGAGAGCTTGGATCTGGGTTGAAGTCTCTCAGCATGGCAAAAGAAGCCAACTCCGTTAGTAACCAACATGGTAGAGGAGTTTAGCTCATCATTTCCCCAGAAATATTTCATACCCCATGCCCACCACGTGTCGCTACTCGAGGATGCTCGTCACTACCTACAGATGGCATTTGTGCCGATGAAATATCACTGTCTCAACACGTATGGCTCAGCCCTAGCATGGATCCCCAAACGCGCATTGATAAGACATCACTATTCAACATTGTTCAATAACTTACCTAGAGTAGTGGTGGGCATCGCGGGGCTATGGGCCTCATTTAAGCATCTCATGTTACACCCTTCATCTGTACGCTCGGTTGCCTTCTCTCCTGACGGTATGCGTGTTGTCTCTGGCTGTTCTGACGGTTCAGCTCATATCTGGACTATTACGGGTGAGGATGAGCGGACCTTGGTAGGGCATTTACATACAATTTGGTCCGTTGCCTTCTCGCCTGATGGCACTCGCATCGTGTCTGGTTCGACCGACGGTTCGGTTCGAATTTGGAATGCAAGAACAGGGGAGGTAGAGCATACCCTACAAGGACACTCAGGTGAAGTTAGGGCAGTTGCATTCTCTCCAGATGGATCAAGTGTTGTGTCAGGCTCTGAGGACAGTACTGCTCGCGTATGGGATACCACCACAGGGGAAACGAAGCGCACACAAGAATTTAATGTGTCGGTGTGTTGCATTGCGTTCTCGCCTTACGGGAAACATGTTGCTTCTGGCATGGAAGACGCCACTGTTTGCATTTGGCATTCCACTACAGGGACAGTTGACCATGTACTCGAGGGACATTCATTGAGGGTGAACTCGGTTGCCTACTCACGTGATGGGACACATCTAGCATCTGGCTCCTGCGACGGCTCAATCTGTATTTGGAATACACATACCTGGAAATTAGAGCGCATACTAAATGGACATACACATTGGGTAATCTCTGTTGCATTCTCTCCCGATGGTACACGCGTCGTGTCTGGGTCAGACGATGTATCAGTCCGTATCTGGCATCTGGCTTCGGGGGTGACAGAGCGTGTGTTTGCGGGGCATTCGGATATGGTGCAGTCTGTTGCATATTCCCCTGACGGGTCACAGGTGGCATCTGGGTCATACGACAACTCAGTCCTGATTTGGGATGTGACGAGCGACTTGGAGATGGAACGCATTGCGGTCATTGATCGGTGGTCCGTTTCACGTGACGGTGCAAGTGTATTTTCTCGTTCGCACCCGACGATGGCTCGTATTTGGAAGGCAATCAGGGGAAAAGAACAACAGGCGCTTGAGGAACATTCAGATAGGGTGAGTTCAGTCGCATTCTCCCCTGATGGCACACAAGTCGTGTCTGGGTCGCACGACAGGACCATCCGAGTCTGGAATGCCACCACCGGGGAGACAGAACAGGTACTTGAGGGTCATTCGAATTGGGTGAGCTCCGTTGCTTTCTCGCCTGATGGGAAATACATCGTGTCTGGATCGGCCGACAAGTCGGTCATTCTATGGAAGACAGCCACTGGAAAGATAAAGCGAAAATTGAAGGGACATTCAGATTGGGTGAGCTCCGTTGCATTCTCGCCTGATGGGGGGCGTATAGCATCGGGCAGTGATGACTCCTCTGTCCGGATATGGAATGCAACTACCGGCAAAGTAGAGCATATACTCACCGGCAAGTCAGATTGGGTGCTCTGCATTTCCTTCTCTCGCGATGGATTGCGTCTCGTGTCAGGCTCGTCTGATCACTCGATCCAGATATGGAATACCATCACCGGAGTAATAGATCGTTCATTGGGCGGTCATTCAGACTGGGTGACCTCGGTTGTGTTCTCATCTAATGGCGCGCACGTCGTGTCTGGCTCGAAAGATGGCCCAGTCTGTATATGGGACACTACCACAGGTGATTCGACACCACTACTGGAACATGAATCCTTCCAATTCTCAGATGGAGGCAAGGTCGCTCATGTCATCCCTGGCCACTTTGATCTCTTTGCCGCCGGGGACCCACAGATCTTTATCTCACCCAGTCGGGACTGGATTCTCGCTGACTTGCCACTGAGATCTTGTTGGATTCCCCCTGAATACCGCAATTTCAGAAAACATGCCTTCTCTCCCTCTAAAGTGTGCTTTGGATATTGGTCAGGGCATGTTGTCATAATTGATCTCAAGCCTATACACCAGTAGCATAGCATAGTATAACTAGTATCTGGTAATATGAGGTTGTTGAAGTTTTGTAACTATTAGTGCCTTCTTTTTAAGTACATCATTGTATTCCTATAACACCAGCAATTAAATGTGATAAATTACAACATAAATGACCAGACCTGCAGATAGATCAAGAAGAAATGTTAACTCATGTGCAGGAGGCTATTCAGGGAAGCTCTGCCAGGATAACAATTTTGGACAACAAATTTTGGAAGCATATGCCAATATGACTTCATATGACATCCTGTGTGGCTTCCTGAAGAGATGATTCAAGGAAGACTGCTACTGGATGGACAGCACAGGGGCAGAAACATTTGTTATCCAGTTCTCAAAGACTATGAGTGGGATGCTGGTCATGCCATCAAGGATAGCTTGATGAATGATTCTACTATTCGTGATTGATAGCATTTATCCATGGTCACTTTACTCATAATATGATCAATCCTTCTTTTGTTTTCACTAGCGATCCTTACAGGAATGGAAATCAGGGAGAAGAATTGCTCATGTAAGTAATCGAGATGAGTGATGTCAGGTTTGTTTCCAAGGACACCATGGATTACTGATTGGATCTTCAGGTAAGTTAGAGAAAGCATTTTAGATATTGTAAGGATGATGTGGCATGTTTCGAATCCTGAGTGAAACTGTGCCTTCCTTTTTGACTGGGAGCATGGACCCAGTAGGCCTATTCGTCTACCTCTCTCACCATATGGTATTGGCTGTTGTAAGGCCATGGGAAATTGGCTAATGTCTCTCACCAGGACATTCAGTATGTGTTATTTATGTATTTTGGAATAGGAAAGGTCTAAAATACTGTGGTAGGGGATATTTACTAGTAATACTACTAGCTACTATGGTACATAGTTTCGTGACTATGGGTTTTGTAGTTAATATCCTACGTGAATATTTGCTCTCTGCTCAGTGGACGTGTATGGTGGCTTGATCTTGTGTACATGGTGGCTTGATCTTGTATACACAGCGGCTTGATCTTGTATAAGGGCCAGTCCGAGGAGCTAGTGGGCAATATGCAAGGGAGTCACGTTGGTTGTGATAGATGATCCACAAGAATAAACTGCTTCGAGCACCATAGATGTTAAGTCAATATATCTCCTTGTGACACGTCTCCTGAATTTTCCAAGCTGTGTACTCCACTTGAGTGTTTGGTACAGATCTATATATTAGTAGTTTACAAACAATATTCTTTGTTTTTATTTATTCCAACATGGTGAGTGGATACACCTAGTTCATAATCTCAAGTGAGTGCACAAGTCAGTTATGCAGCACACGTTCCTCAAAGTGTTCAGGTTCTAGTGAGAAGTTGAAACATCAGCTGTTTAAGTTTCCAAGAAATGTCAATGTTTTGAACACGAGTGCATTATACCATCATTGAAGAGTCACCTGATATTAACAATGATGTCATATAATGTTTATTGACGGTATGTTTTAGTAAGGTTGTGAGCATACTTTCTAGAAAATCTTGCCAATGAAAACTAACATGGTGATGTGTCTATCGATTGATAAAACTCTCATTTGGCTTGCTCCATCAGAAATCTATCAGGAACTAGAACCAAGCAAATTGAAATGTCCAGTGAACGCAAGCCAGTTGAGTGTCACCGTGTGTTGTCACCAGGTAGTTCAAGCTTCTGCACTATCTGATGTGCCACTCTTGTCGGGCATTAAGGGGAGGAGTTGATACACATTTAGGGTTTCCTACCTTCAATTCTTCAGACAGTGTGTCCCCGAAGCAGGTCCAATGTTATTAGGTTAGAGATCTGGGCTCTGACATGATGCAGAAGATTTACTGTAAAGTTAATTCAAGTACTTGTTCTTGTGTTTTATAATTCACTTCTATCGTGTTGATACTTCCACCCATCTATCAACAACTGAATGACACTGCCACAGATCCTTCTTAGATGGTTCCTGTTAAGTCCGCGTGTCAGGCGCTTAGCTAGTACTTCCGAAGGGGCTTTCCGGGTAATGAGAAGGTCCGTAACGGGGCCAAAGACTGAGACGGGAGTCGGACAGACTACGGATGGGGACGGAGGCGCCGGAGACTTAGGGTAGGTCGCGGAATAGTTCAATCCGGTCACTGAGATGT
>QLPG01010692.1:0-25633 GCA_003314385.1 Gomphus sp. MG54 | reverse complement strand
TAGTTTACCTTGGCGCTGTCGGAGTCGAAAGCGTCAGGGCGGTCTCGGAAGTTCAGCATTCGGGGGCGGTGAGGGCTGGCTCAAACCAGTCTAGGGTGGTACCGGTCAGGTACGACAACACATAGGTTACCTTGGCGCTGTCGGAGTCGAAAGTGTCAGGGCGGTCATGGAAGTTCAGCATGCACTGCACTAAGAAGGCTTGCAGTTTCCTCAAATTGGATCCGTCGAAAGGATCCAGGTCTCGAACCTTGGTGGTGCGGGGGGCTGATCTTCTAGGGGAGGCTAGGTTACTTGCTAACATAGCGATGGCCTGGGTGAGGTTGGGCACGTTGTTTGGCCCCATAGCGGGGGCTCCTCCTGGTGGTGGAGGTGGTGCTGCGGCCGGTAGTGCAACGGGTGGTGGTGTGATAGGGGGTGGTGCAATGAATGGTGGTGCCACCTGTGGGGGGGTGGCGTGCGGTGGTAGTACGAACGGTGGTTGCACGAAAGGGGGAGATGCGAGGTGTGGGGGTACCGTGGACGATGATCCGGACGTGGTCGGTACTGCTGAGGATGATCCTGAGCTGGAGGGCATCTCCGGGGGTGACAATTGGTTGGTCACTGGGGGGTTCGCAAGGAACGGGTTGGTCATACTCGAGCGCGGGCATCGGTCCGTGTTCGAGAATCCGGAGTCTGAGGAGGGTCCGGGGGGGTGCGCGGGGGTCTGAGGCATCTGAAAACTTGGCCCAGGGACGAGTAATTCTCGGGGGACAGAGGCGCGGCGGGCAGACGCCTGTGTGATTGTCTGTAGGGCTTGTGAACGTGTAATTGGCCTTGAACCCATGACGATCAGGAGTGTGAGTACGAATATACTGTTAAGTCCGCATGTCAGGCGCTTAGCTAGTACTTCCGAAGGGGATTTCTGGGTTAGTGCGAAGGTCCGTAATGGGGCCAAGGACCGAGACGGGTCGGACGGACTACGGACGGAGATGGAGGCGCCGGAAACTTAGGGTAGGTCGCGGAATAGTTCAATCCGGTTGCTGAGATGTTCAAGGTCGAAGGGACTTGGCTTCAACTTATGTGTTGCGCCCTCCTCGATTGTCTGTCCCTAATTTCGGAGAGGAGAAGGAAGTTCACCGGAGTGAGTCGGAACTGGGTGGACTAAGATGATATTCGTACTGGTGAACAGTCTAGTCGACTGGGAGACTATATACATGCGACTGTCTTTGTACTATCTTTTGCCGGTAATAAAACAAGGGAAAAGGAAGTACAAGGGGGTCAATATAAAAGAGAGAACAAGGGAGCGAGGTACACGATAGTTCTGCGTGTCGGTTATCAAAGTATTGAGTCTCGGTCAGGGACGGACTCGGAGGTGGTGTCTCGGTCGCGACGGGATCGGAAGCGGAAAGTGGACTCTGGGTTGGACTCGTCGGGAACGGAAAGTGGACTCTGGGTTGGACTCGTCGGGAACAGAGATTACGGAAAACGGTCCTTCGTCCTTTCGGTCGGAAAGGTCTCGGAATAAGGAGGGGTGGTTGTGGGGGTTGTTGAAGGTACGGGCTATAACACAGAGGTGAGCCAGAGGCCATTATATACAAAAACCAAGCAATGATGTGAAATGATGTGAGAGGTTGGCCATGTCAGTTGAATGACAAATCATGAGAACAAAGTATACAAAAGAGAAAACTATAGAGAAACTCTGGAGAAATGGTACAGCATGCAAATAGGGATTAGGGGCTATGATAGGGGAAGAGTAACCAAATAGGTAAGGATGATGAGTAACAACAAGAAAAGACTAACAGAATAGGAAACAGGTCGAGTCATACCAAGAAAAGGGGAAACATATAAAAGGAACAATAAGGAAGTCCACCAATAAATATCTAACAACCTTGTCCACTACTTTTGAGGGGCCTTAGTGTCAAGTACACATACCGAGACCCAGTAATTTGGCAGTACCGACTGAGCAGTCATCCTATACCCACATACAAGTATCCACGCCACATACATGTCACTTGGTATGTCAGTCTCGGCTCAGCACATCCACCACCTACATTCTCCATCTATTACCCCTCACATACTCTATATAACTCACCATCCATTAATCCCACCACACCTACTCCTCTTTCCTGGATCCACCTCACCTTGGGATTTCCTGTTCTTGTTTTATCTTCAGTCACAACCATTGTTTTATAGTTGGGCACCCCCTATTGTCCTATCCTTGACCACATTTCTATTATTCTATCCTTTATTGTTCTATTCCTGGTTGCATTCCTTCATTCTAATTTTACTCATTGTGGACAATACCCACATGCTCTGCATACCTTATTGTCCCACATTCTTTATTCCACATGTCGCTTCTTAAAACTATATAAGTAGGACATGCATGTACATATCTCCTCATTCTGGGTATCAACTAGGCATAGGCCCTTCTATCTTCTCCTCCTCTGTTAAGTCCTCTACTCAGGCTGGCATCCTTGGCATCCTCCTAAGTATTCCATCTGTTACAAATCAGTGGTACAGATGGAGAGTAGGGTGCAACGCACGAGCATATTGAAGCTAAAGCCACTACTTCCAGCCTATAGGACTTGGCTGTTCCTGTCTGACACCTCGGCATTCCCGAAGCTTGATACTTAGGATGAGTCAGGGGACTGAGTCATCTCAGAGTATTTCCAGGTCACAGGCAACATATCTTCCACAATTTCTCCAGTATCCAATCCAAGGATAGGGGTCTGGGAGGAGGAGGACTAATAGGTATATGGTCATGCACTCTCATCTTGTAGTTAAGAGTGAGTTGAATGGAGTGGGCTAGGTAATCAGGATGGGATAGTGCCCTGAACTCTGCCTCATATTCTACTATACTCCTATCATGATATGCTGTTGTCAAGTCCACAATACCGTGCTCTGATTTACTCAGCAGTACCAACCAACCGACCCTTACCCATATCATCCCTCACCAGTGTGTGGCCTTGGCTCGGTACATTCGGTTCATCATTTGGTTCATTATCCCTATCCCACCCTCCTATTCTTTATTATTCTTTTATTCCCTGTCCTTCCCCTTGCCTGTTTACCCTTGGGACACTCACTATTTGTTGTCACTCAGCAGTGGCCCTATTGTTTTATGTTCAGCCACTCTCTATTTTTCTATTCTCACTTACTCTTTTGTTCTCAATCACATTTCATTGTTATATTCTCACCTACATTCCTTTGTTCTATTCTTGATCATGGTGGACAATACCTCCACATGATTCTCCATACCTTATTGTTCTCCATTCCTTGTGCCACCCTGTTCTACATCTCACTTCTTAACCTATATAAGTAGTGAATGTATGTAGATGGTTCTTCGTTCTGGAAATCAACTAGGTTTATGCCTACTTGTCCTCCCTTCTCCTGTCTAAAGTCCTTTACTCAGGCTGACACTCTTGGCACTCTCCTGGGTATCTCTTCTGTCCCAAATCAGTGGCACACACGGAAAGTAGGGCATAACGCATGCCACTATGACTGGCTTACAGGACTTGGCAGCAGAAGCTGGCACTATTACTATAATACTTGGCCCACGCATCGATGCCAATTCCGAAGCCTGACAGCTGTTCTAGACATCATTCCAAGAAATATGTATGGTTCTCAGCTCTCTGGGAAATAGACTGCATCCCCTATTGCATATGACTGAGTTTAGATGGATGGGATCTTCTCCTGAGTGAGAAATGTGCTGGAGGAGGTATACAAAGATAATGATGTGTTAATGGTTCTGCCTGGATGTGTGTGTCCTGGGTATTGTAGCATTGCATGGGAATGAGCTCTGAAGAAGACATGATGACAAATTGGCAGTCTGAAAATTAGAGTGCTGAATAGAATAGTTGACTGTGTGATGTGGCAACAGTGAAGGTAATATGGGTTGAGTACTGTCAGAGTTGAATTCATAACATGGTTGAGATCGACAGCTTTCCTGTTAGCAGGGGGTTTTGAGGACTGAGGAGGTTTGAGGGTCATAAGGTCAGGAGTTGAGCAAAATGGAAGGACAGAAGGCAGATGAGAAAGCACCAGGACTTAGGAGAGTGGTCAGTTTATGGCCAGAACTTATAGAAATAGTACTGGGGGTGTTCGAAGTCAGAGGAGCTTGGCTTCAACTTATGTGTTGCACCCTCCTTGATCATCTGTCCCTATTTTTGGAAAGTCATAAACATGAGAGAGACTAAGTTGGAATTAGGCTGGAACTTAAAGTTGGAAGCTAGATGCAAATTAAGTTGATTTTTTTACTGGCAAAGAGTCCAGTCGACTGGGGGGTTATATACATGTAAACTACCCTTGTATTTTCTACTGTCCAGTTTAAAGACAAGGGGAGGGAGGAAATACAAGGGGTCAATAGAAAACAAAGAACAAAGAAGTAAGGTACGTAAGATCCTTTGATGTGCCTTTCATGAAAATGGGATTGTAGTTGCAGGATCACAGAACTTCGGATTTGCCAAACTTCAGTTTGTGAAGGACTCATGGAAAGAGTGAGTGGAGGATAGTTGTTCAGTGTTTGCAACCAGAAAGTCCCCAGAAATGGTAGGGATAGTCGGGCAACTGAGTCAAGTTGGACCAGGGGGCATGGACCATGACAGGTGATTGCCCCCAACCTATGGGGAACCCAAACCTATCAACCCATGGGTGGTTGGGTGTCGGGTGCCTGCCACACCTGCATGTGCTAACATAAACATGCTGCACACGTGCATGTCATATATGTGCACATATGGTGCATTGGTGTTGGCACATGCACATACGGCACATTGGTGTTGGCACATGCACATATGGCACATTGGTGTTGGCACATTTGTGTTAGTGCATGTGCGTATGGCATGTTCATGTCACATGCATGCACATATGGCATGTTTGTGTCATATGCATGTGCATATGGTGTGTTTGTGGCATACATGTGTGCATGGAGCATGTGTGTGTCATACATGTGTGCATGCACATGTACATAGTTGACATGGTGGGTTGGGCCCAGGTCATGGGTGCTCTCAGCTTGACCTGCACCCAAACCCAAGGACACCTGACCCAGTGACCCATGCTGGTTGGCCTAACCCATGCTATTCCCTATTCGCAGAACCTCTGCTCTCAGCTGGAGCTGGAGGTTGGTCTCAACTACATCTACTATGTCCTTCCCAATGCTGTTTGTCATGGCCTCCACTAGTAGGAAGCCAGGTGCCATCTTGGAGGATTTTGTCTGGTGCTGAGAAGGACATTGGATAGAAGAGTGTAGGAAAGTGATTCAAGGCAAGGGGTGTTGTTGGGATCAATATATGGTTCTTGGCAAGAAAATCTCCTGCTTGTATTGGGTATTTGAGACTGTTCGCAGGTGAAGCATTAATGTATTCTTGTCTGGTAGGAGATCTGCCTGTTGGTAGGGACATATCGGGCTTCGATCTCGTGTTACGCTGCGATGATGTGGCAGCAATGCCCAGGTTTGAGAGCATCTTTTGTACAGATTCCTTTTTGGATATACAATGATACTGTTGTCCATGAGGAAAAAGGCAGTGTAACATAGGATGGTTGTTAGGTGGTGATGGTAGGCGTGAGACAACTCCATCTCTGTGTAGGTTTGAATGTTCAGAGGAATTCCTGTAGTCTGATCATCACAGGCATTGTATTCGGATGTAAATATACACATCATTGCTGAGAATTCAGAGTTGACCTCGCAGTATTTATTGTTGAGTGAGTATACACAAAGATTAGGCAACCGAGAAAGACCCATGATGACTGATTATTCCTGGCTACTGACGTTTCATTCAATCCGTCATGTGTTAATGACTAAAATGAAACTTGGTGGATGCCCTTCCTTTGTTACTTCAAGTTCACTTATTGCAGTTACAGTATTCCACCATCAACATTTGGCCATCGTCCCTCATCTCACTACGGCTGGTTGTCGACACCACTTGAGATCAAATGTAAATACTGTTGACTGTTGACGACGCCGAATTAGAAGTGAGCGGCGAGCGCCAATTATCTGGAAGGATTCTAGCGTTTTGGCGCTTACTACAACGCCACAATCGCCAACGAGGCACGAGGAGAACGCATTTGGGAGTGACATACGAGTAGGGTGCGGTAATACAAGATTATCAGGTTATGCAGATATATAGGGCAGAGGATGGAGAAGTGTTTCAGGTAAGGTTCCCTTTCCACTGACTCCTAATAGTGCTTAAGCCTCGCAGGTAAACAAAACTCTCCAAGACATAGAGAAGTACGTAAATATCTAAGACGTTTGTGCGATGGTATTAATAGAGGCTAAGATCTGGAAGTCTCGAACGCTTTCTATATGAAATGACGGGAGTTGAGGAAGCCGCTATTCTTGCGTATCTCTCAGATGGCCGCAGACTCAGGGATGAGAATATAAGAGAGCTGGCAGGCGCTGTAGATCAGGTATTATGTTGATTCTATGGCCATTCATCTAATCTGATATCAGGTCTAGTCTATCTTCGTCTTCAACAAACATTATCTCGATTATGAGATGGAGGATGTCTTGCATAAGCTGCGAGTTGAACCCCCATTACAGCCAGAAATTGACAGTGCGTCATACATATCTCTGAAGATGAACATTATGATCGAGGCGGTGGGCATTGGTAGGTAATGACTTAGGGAACATCGATTCCCTCGGAAACTCGGCGGTTCTACATTATGACTCTATTCTTCGTATTTTTAACTCTCTTCGCGTGCAACATGAAGCATTGCGCATAGCTTCTACGAGTCTAGACCTCCACGTGCTCTCCATCTCCGATGTATTTCAAAGTTTTTCGGGGAGCGGCCGACGTGAACTGGAGAAGCAGGCTCATCTTCTACAGGGCCTCGATCTTGACTTGGAAGTTATAAGCAGAATCAAAATACACCCCGAATTTTTGTCTCCATCGGTCCGGAAAGCAGTGGAGGCCGGCGAGAAAGCTAGAACTCTGGGGGATTATGTTTCAAACGTGAAGATGCGGCAGGTTGGTGATGCATGTGCTAAAACGCACAGTATGTCACCTCTTGATAGGCCATTTGTGATCAATCCCTGAAGATCAAACCTAGATGAGCTCAGGGGCCGTTTTGATGTTGCCGAAGAGTCTATGGCTCGTCTCTCATCTGGCGCTGACTCGATCCGGACTTCCATTGTGAATTCTGGGTAAGTAACTTATCTTCAGAGGTTCCCGTACTATTTTTAACATCATGGAAGCTTGGTGGAGGAAGCAGAACTATGCACGTCCCGTTCACAGGAAGCATTGGAGCGAATAACTGATATAAGAGCCCAATTACAAGGTACCATATATTTTAGTCGTGTGTGATATTGGATGACGGAATCTCATGGCCCAGAACCACGGAAAGATGAAGCTGAACTACTTTCCGGTAAGACAGACATCCTCGTCTTTGGTTATAACCCAGACATACCCTTCGCAGAACTCGGAAAGCTGGACATGATTCTTCGTGACGAGATTCATCTGATTGTAGACCTCAAAGTGTGCACGCTGTTCTTGGCGCAGTGAGCCTTTTTGACTCGTTATTTTTATAGAACAAGTCCACGGCGTTGTGCATACGGGCGTTGAGGCATATATCACACCTTAACAATGATCTTGTGTCGCTGCCTCAAATACTGAGCTCTCTTCAATCGGATTTTCGTGCGAAAACGAATTTTGCACATATTCAACGTCTGCACAATATGCTATACGCATATGGAGCGACATTAGTGGAAATCGTCCGGCGTAAAGAGTTTTGTGCGTTTCATGTGTCGCCTGCAGTTTCATAATTATTTATTCACACTCATTATTGAAGCCCGATTTTTCTCCCAGAGGGCACAGACCATTGCAGAGATAATGGCAAAGCTGTCGTAGGTGGAATCTCTACGGGGATTCGTGGTGTGCCAACCTTGTTATAGGTCTAGCGAGCGAAAACGAAGGCAAATCTATCGGGGCGAAGTTCATGGTCAGTTGCCTTTTGACGCCAAAGGCATGGATGATGCAGTGCCTACCATGGAGATCACGTCAACGGGAGTTAATAATCCTACTTATTCCATAGAGAGGGACGATTTGATGTGTGAGTTTGCCCAGCCTTTTGTGTGTCATAGGTCCTTATTTGTCTTGTGTCAAAGCGCTTCTAAACGAGGTTGATAAGATGGAGCTATCTCACGGGTTAAGCGAGCTGATAGAACAACTTGAGCACAAGCCATTGGGAGAAACGCGAGCGGCTTTGGAAAAGCTCATTAATAGGATGGATAATCTAGAGACGACATTTGATAAGATGGCTGAGAAAACAAGTACGTTATCCAAATCGAGACTTCTAGCTGCTCATTAGTGACTCGATTTACCAAGTCTTTTCTGCTTCGCGAGTTGCTTTACACCGAAGACAAGGTGCGCTGCATCTTTATTGGCGCTGATACTATACTAATATTTTTATCAGCAACAGACCATACTGATGGCGAGTTCCAAGAACTCGTGGAGCAGCTACATGAGTTGCAGGATGCAACAGGCGTACAGAATCGGCAATTTAGCGAAGACCGTCACCGATTTGAAGCCGAGATTGACCGTCTTCATTCGGAGTTGCGTGCATCACAAGAACAAACATCTCAGGAAATGAAGCGAGCGGACCAGCTGGCGGACGAACTTCGTCATGAGCAGGCACAGAATGAGAACAACGCATTCGCCCGTCATGTTTTCCAAGACCGCGAGGCGCAACTGCTGGCAAACTTAGAGAGCCAGCAGAACGCACTATCGGAAGCTGAGATACATCTCGCCAAGCAGGCGGATGTTTCTGAGAACTTGCGTCAGGACCTCGCTAGAGTGACGACCGACTACAATGAGGTCAAACGCCTCGAGATGGAGGCTTCAGAGCAGTTGATGGGCCTTATTTCAGAGAAGGAACTCCTGACACGAAGCCTTGAGGAGGCACGTATACGAGAGGGGGATCTGGAGAATCAACTCTCAACGGTACGCGGGGAACTCAGCCAAGAGAAGAATGAATTAAGCCATGTCCTTGAGGAGCACGATCAGCGTCTTCGCGCCCAGGCATCGGAAGCTGACCGAGTCCTTCGGGATGTGATCGCAGAGGCAGATGGTGATCGCGCAGTACTTGAACACCAGTTATTTGAGATGAAAGCCATAATGCAGAACACGGAGCGTCAGCTCAAGGAGTCGAAAGCGGACCTCGACATTTTGAACGCGGACGTCACGGGGTTACGCGAGGAGCTTCAGCATACAGAGCATGAGCTACGCAATGCACGGGATATCGAGGGAACACTCACCAAAGAACTAAAGGCCACGGAAGATGCAGTCCACGGATACAAGACACGTCTGGAGGCCTCTGAACGACTGGCAAAGGATCTGGTGCAGATTGCCACTGCCTTCCGAGACTCTCATTGCAAGGCTTTCGCTGCGGCACAAGCATCTCCGTCGACATCAAAATCTCTGGCCAATCTTGCCGAGTCGACGAATTTGCTCAAAGCATACGTCGATCCACCGCCGATTAACCCAGATGACCCCACGGAAGCCCTTGCTGTTCTATCAGAGTACCACTTTGCGACATTGGCGACATTCAACGATGTGATTGCAAAGATGGGGTCTACGATACGCAAGTGGCAGAAACAGTGCAAAGAATACCGCGATCGGGCCAAAGGCAAGATTTCATTTCGAAACTTTGCAAAAGGAGATTTAGCATTGTTTTTACCCACGCGAAATTCTATTTCGAAGCCATGGGCAGCATTCAATGGTGAGCGACTGAGTGATCCTCGCAACGGTGTATCTGACCTCGTGCCCAGTGTCGTTCCCACATTACTTTTTGCAAGCCACAGGTATGCTCGCCGAGCAATTAAAAACTCGAGAGTGGATTGTGGCCCGGATTACATCTATCACAGAGCAGGTAGTTTCTATTCGGGTGAGCGTGGAAACTACTATCCTTCACAATGCAATGACCATCGTCTAGAATCCGAACAGCAACCCTTATGGGCTGGGTGACGGAACTAAGTTCTTCATGCTTCAGGTTGAAGGCTGGACTCAGTCCAGCCCGCGACGAAAAACGTCTCCACCGAAGCCCTCAGGTGAGGAGGAACCTTCTGATCCCCCTGAGACGGCTATGCTAGGCTCTCAAGACGTGCCCGTAGAGGCATTAACATCCCCTCCTGCGTCGCTTCCCAAGGCGGAGGAACCGGCTCCCACGTCGCGACATTTGGGCCCTCGGCAGCGCACTCATTCTGTCCCTAGTCCACATCCCTCATCCTTGTCTCGATTGCTCGCACAGGGAACACCACCGATTGAAGAGGTAAGGGAAACGACATCGCCATCACCTCCACCTCAGACATCCCACAGTCGACCTTCTTCACCATTCGCTCGGCCTGGATCACCCCTTATTCGACCTACTTCACTTCTCTCACGACCTTCATCGCCACTTGCTCGACCATCTTCGCCCCTCACGCTAAATATCTCTTCGTCTGTTACTGGGCGATCTCATAAACGCCATTCCTCGCCTCTCGTGAGTCCCCCTCATTCCCGTCCATCCTCCCCACCGGCTATTCCTTCTGTCCCACATGCTCGCCCCTCCTCCCCTCTCGCGGGACGTTCCTATTCCCAACCATCACTACCGCTGACGAACGCGACACACGCACGAGCCTCCCCTCCCCTCCCCTCCTCCTCGTACGCGCCTCCCCCATCCCCCCTAGCAGGCCCTTCACGTCCTCAGCCACCATCACCACTTGCCCAGCCTTCCCCGAAGTCTGCAACTTCGGCTCTCCACTCCGCATCGCGAAGATCTTCATCATCATCCCGTCCATCCACATCCAGTATATTTTCCAATCGCCACCCCTTCACACTCTCGTCTGCCGCGCCAAAGGCCGCACCGACGACGGCGCTCACAGACTCCAGTGCCTCCATTCCAGCCTCTGCAATCTCGAATCGCAGTCGTGAGGAGCGCACAGTGCGACGACCGGCGACGCCGGGTCCACAGGGCTCACCTAGCGAGGGGTTATCAAATATTCTACATACGCGACGAAGGACAACGTCTGCATCTACGCATGGTTCAAACCGACTCTCCCCCCTCTCAGGACCGGGGACTAGTCGACCACAATCGTCCCTTGGGCCTGCCCAGGGAGCGCTGGCGAGTTTGGCCAATAGCTGGGGATTTGGGCGGAGGGGATCAACTTCGGCGAGACATTCTATAGGGGGAGAGACACCAAGGCCTCAGCAAGGGCGAGGAACATCGAGCGCCAGCCCCACGCGGAGCCAGAAACCACCCGCAGCTAACGAGATTTTAAGACGGTATGATGACATTTTACCTCAGGAGCGTGGATCACGCTAGCTCTTTTTGTTCTTTTTCTTTTTCCGTTACCTGTTTCCTTAGTGTTCTCACATGTTTCACGATTTCCATTCTGTTCTCATTATACTGGTGCTACATATTTTTTTGAAACGAGTTGACGAGGTAACTGGACATGAACATATGGACATGGGTATTGGTCTGATTGATTTACGAGTTGTGCGTGTTCTGGAAGAACATTCATGCAAGCTGATGGATAAGGGTAATAATGGCTCTAGCCACCTATGATCACAATGAAATTGGAAATATGCATGTGTATGCTGGGCTGGCGCTTCATAATAACACATACTGATGAACGCCGTTGATCTCAGCGACCCGCAAACGAACACAGTTAAAGCCTGTACACGTAGTAACCTCGGAGTACCTTTGGAAGTGAGACAAATGGACTGATTATTAATCCCCAAAATGGAGGCAAGTCGTTTATTCATCAGTCACGAAGCGATTTGCAAGTGGAGTGGCGCGTTACTGGATGTACCCGCCGAAAGGGTTCTTTTTCCCGAGACTGTGATAAAAGTAGATCAGCAGATATATTCACCGGACCTTCAGGTCGGTTTCAGTTGGAGCCGAGATGGGACTTAGGGGCGAGAAGAGGGATTGCGAGAAGAGGGATGGCGAGAAGAAGATGGGATCATTTGGGAGAAAAACAGGCTGGATATAGGCTATGCGGCCCGAAAGCTTGATAAGGACAAAGTCCAATGTCATCGCCAGAAGCCAGGTACACGGCTCCAAGAGGATCTGGAGTGATCGTGACATCGGGAGCATTTAGCTCGGGCCAGGGTATGGTCCAAACATGTGAGTAATCTCACCTGTCGAGGTCACGCGCTATTCTTATAAAGTCACCCCTTGCTTGCCATTGGTCGCCAGTTTTACCGGGGTAAACCCTACGTACTCGTTATAAGCAAGCCTCAAATAATGTCTGCTTCTTCTCCCAGGGCATTTCTCTCCTTGCAGTGATCTCTCTTCTGCGTGCAGTCCAACCATGGTCGCTGGTGCTGGCGCAGTCCTTGACCACCGTGTCGGGTATGCTCACCTTGGTCTGTGCTCTTGCATATATCCATGTCTTATGATATATTTCCTAACTCTGTTTCCTGAAATGTTATTGTTATAGTGGACTCACGTCCGTGGTACAAGAACAGACGTACGTGAAATGATAGAATCCTGCCGCATATTATCTCATGTTGTATTTTCGGGCAGGTCTTGTTACATTGAACGGATGGATCTTCCTCTTGTGAGCTTCACACGGTATCTAGGCATCTATCAAGACGTCTAACCCTCTTGTAGAGTCATCACAGCATACTCCAACGGTTACGATGGCAGTATGATGAGTGCGCAGCAGTCCGACTTGCCATTCCCACAGTCTTCTAACACCTATACACCTCAGATGGTCTCCTCAGTCTCAGCATATTTGAGAAGGACTTCAACAATCCATCGGGAGGAACTGTATGTTATGACTCTTCAACCGCCCGCTTCTCTCTAAAATCCACACTCTCCTAGCTCGGGCTGTTTAACGCTATCCAGGGATGCATAATTCCTCACTGGTATTCATTGCACTAAAATCTCGTTCCCCATATATAGAATATTGGTAGTCTAGCCGGATTTCCTTTTGCGCCCTACCTTACCGACTGGGCCGGCCGGCGGAAAGCCATCTTCTTTGGCGCGGCGATCAGTATGTGGACTGTTTCTTTTCAAAACGCCTATCGACCATTCCCACCGCAGTGATAATGGGTTCCATCATCCAGACTGCCGCACAGAACCTGAGCATGTTCATCGGCGCACGGTTCGCTCTTCTTCCACACCTCCAGACCCTGACAGCCAATTGACACGTCGTCTTTTCAGGTTCTTAGGTGTGTGAATGCTTCTCCATAGACTGCGCGTGGATTAATAATATTTTTCAGTTGGCTTCGGGCTGACTTTTGCAACCAACGCGGGACCTTTACGTATGTGTCTGTCACTCCCGATTAATGAACTTCTGATAAACCAGTCGTCGTCAGTCGTGACGGAGATTGCGTACCCATCGCACCGTGCGCAGCTGACGTCATCTTACAATTCCCTCTGGTATGTCCAAACAAATACAATTTTTCCCGTCTTGCATACACAGGCTCATGCTACTTACCTCTTCTCAAGGTACTCCGGCTCTATCGTGTACGTGTGCACGTGACACCGTTCATTCTTGTTCCCTGAACCTTTACTTCTCTATCTTTTAGTGCCGCATGGACGGTAAGCTACAAACACCCACGATCTCGGCCAACCGAAATGTCTGACAGCTTCAACTGATAGACCTTTGGGACGTTCTACATCACCAACTCGTGGTCATGGCGTATCCCATCCGCCCTGCAAGCCCTCCCCTCCGTGTTCCAAGTGTGTCTCATCTGGTTCGTGCCGGAGTCGCCCCGCTGGCTGATGAGCAAAGGCCGCGAGGCCGAGGCGCGTCAGATCCTCGCGTACTACCATGCGAATGGCAACGAGTCCGTCCTCCCCCCGATTCTCAATTCCTTCCCCCCGCTAACGATCTGTACACGCGCGCAGTCAAGACCCCCTTGTCGAGTTCGAGTTCACGGAAATTCGAGAATCAATCTTGATAGATAGGGCACTGGCGGCCAATGTTGGCTACAAAAGCCTCTTCGCGACGCCCGGCAACAGGCGGCGCATGCGGATTATCATCGCCCTCGCGTTCTTCTCCCAGGTAGGTTTCCCCTCTGTGTCCCACACCAATGAATACATACATATATATCTAACCAACTTCACAATTCATCCACTTTACACCTGTAGTGGAGCGGCAATGGCCTCGTCTCGTACTATCTCCACGCCGTGTTTAACACGATCGGCATCACGAACCCCACTATCCAGCTGCTCATTAACGGGATCCTTCAAATATGGAACCTATTCTGGGCACTGGGCGCGTCCTTCTTCTGCGACCGCGCGGGGCGTCGCAAGCTCTTTATGGCATCGTGTATCGGGATGCTCACCTTCTTCACGCTTCAAACGATATGCACTGCGCGCTTCAATATCGATGGCTCCCAGGCAGCCGCTCACGCAGTGATTGCGTTTATATTCCTGTTCTACGCCTCGTATGATATCGCGTTTACCCCGCTCATCGTGAGTTATTCCGTGGAAATATTGCCGTACCCTATTCGCGCCAAGGGGTTCAATATCTTCAACTTTACGATCTCCGTTGCCATTATTTTTAACCAGTCAGTAGTCCCCAATGGTCCTCTTCAGTTTCCGGTGGTGCTGAGATCAGAACATATGATGTTAGATATGTGAACCCCATTGCTCTGGGTGCGATAGGATGGAAGTACTACATCGTGTACGACTGCTGGCTCTTCATAGAGCTCGTATTCTGCTACCTTTTCATCGTGGAGACACAGAACCGCACTCTCGAGGAGACATCTGTGTACGTCCTCGCTCTTGTGTGCAACTAACTCTTTTCTCGCGCTCATTCCTTCTCTCCTCAGTATCTTTGACGGCGCAGAGGGGGCACAGCATGTATTCAGAAAGGCCGCCGCCGTTGCCGGTCTGACAGATGTGCGCGAGAGCTCGCTCGACGAAAAGTTGTCGCATTGACCAGTGGACGAGTCCTTTTTCTTGCCATCCATACCCTTTTTCTGTGGATTGTGGAAGTATGAACACCATCACGTGGAGCATGACGAGGGATGACGGCGGAGGGCGATGATGACAATCTATAGCTAGCTGATGTAGTACATTTGTTTCTCTCTGTTTCTTTGCATGTTGTACATCATAATGCAGGACGGATTGAACTACGCGCTGAGACGCGATGGAAATATCTGAGTATGATTGGAAATATGATTGGATTTATGTGTGTTCTTGGTACGTTCTCTAGTGCCATGCACCCGCTACTGCCCTGCTATTCATGGCTGTTATAAAATCGTTATGATAAGAGTCATATAAGTATCTGGTATGAAGCGGGACCCTCTACTGGACCCTATCATCATTCCACATGGAACCGTGATATCCACTCGGAAATAACCTGATAAAACCTCCGCTCCCACTCAATCGTAAGACGTCCTCTCTTCCATCAGTTTTCTTGGCTGTTATAAAATCGTTGTGATAAGAGTCATATAAGTATCTGGTGTGAAGCCAGACCCTCGACTGGACCTTATCACCATTCGTCATGGAACCGTGATATCCACTCGGGAATACCCTGATAACACCTCCGCTCCCACTCAATCGTAAGACGTCCTCTCTTCCATCAATTCATCGTACTGTTATCTTGTGCTTCGCTATTACCTCCTCCCGAGTACCATACAACAAGGCAAAAAGTGCATATAACAAAGCAAAGTGCATACTCACTCGTCAATCGGTCCGCGACACGATCGAAAAAAATAATAACGGGACGAGCCTAGTTGGAGAAAGAGAGAGGGAGCGAGGGGGGGGGGGGGGGGGGGGGGGGGGGGGGGCGTGCGATGCGCGTGAGGATTTCTGCTGCAAAACTCCATAATGGCATCCTGCGTAGTGGAAACCGCTTGAGGTTCATTTAGGTGTATGAGGTTAAGCTGGATGTCCTATCTGGGAGGCTATGATGAGTGTCTGACTTGAGGACCGGGGAGGAGACGACGCTTCAATGGTGCGCCAGGTGTTTTTCTTTCTTTCTTTTTATTTATTTATTATTTATTTGTTTTTTTTTNNTTTTTGTGGGGGGGGGGGAGACCATGTCGACGGGGGTGAGATTCGAGCCTTTTTTGGGTTACAGTCGCTGCAATCCGTGAGCGACGGAGACGATGCACAGTCGATGTGCATACAGGCTGCTCGTGTGTCCGCTGAGTTCGCCGCGCCGGCGACGGCTGGCGATCAGGGCGGGGAACTTTGAGTTTAAGTGTAGTCTGTGGTCTCTCACTGATGATAGATGATCGTGCGGTATATCGGACTCAGGGTCAGGATCAGGATCAGGATTCTGTTTGTTTGTTTGTTTTTAACAAAAAAAACACACTGTGACGATTTTAATCGTCTCAAGTCCACCTTTGGAAATTATGTCTACAGGGACAGGATCCGGAACCCACATGCGACGATAACTCGCCGAAATAATCAGGACTGCCGCAGTCACGGTAGGACTAATTTTGATCGATCGAGTATATTTAAATGGCGGTACTTTTTAATTAATTTTATGATGACAGATGACAGAAAAGGCTTGTGTGTGTGATATATGTGCCTCGGGTGACTCGGTTCAACTCATGTATCGGTTTTTTTTACTCCTTTGTCTATGGAAATATATCTTTATATTTCCTCCCTCTGCAGCTCAGAGTGTTTTATTTCACTTTATTTTGTGATTATCAGAAGAATTTTTGAAAAGAAACATTTTTATCTAGATAGGAAATTGTCATTTCCTCTCCCACATGCTTCCTAGGTTTTACCTTTTGACAAATGTCACAGCTTAGAACAAATTTCTTGACATCTCTACTCATCTTGGGCCAACAATAAGTAGAAGCCAATTTGTTGTAAGTTCTATGATATCCACAGTGAGCACCTTCAGTGATTTCATTATGAACTTCGCTGTGGGAGTGTCACTTGCTTGTCAACATGGTTAACTCAATGGAATCATATTCCAGACAGCACACATCAGTGCAGTAACCTACCGCCTTTCACACTCTGATCTAACCTTACCATGGAGGACCTTTCTTCAAGAGCAAGCTATTCAATGGAAAGTAATTGCTAAAATCGGATTGTAAGTATCTATTTCCTTCCTAGCTGAATGCCAGACATGTGTCGAAAGAACGGTGGCCCTGATCAAGGACCGAGTAATAACAGCTGTTTGGCTTGAGCGGAAGCTGTGTGACACAGCAAACAATAATACACAAATACTAATC
This sequence comes from Gomphus sp. MG54, assembly GCA_003314385.1. Lineage (NCBI taxonomy): Eukaryota > Fungi > Basidiomycota > Agaricomycetes > Gomphales > Gomphaceae > Gomphus > Gomphus sp. MG54. The sequence goes on along the minus strand of QLPG01010692.1, from coordinate 8,528 downwards.
AAATTACTTGGACCAAAGAGGAACTCTAGACGCCGATGCAGTGGTTTTAGAGTGCCAGAAATATTGTTTTATAGACAGGAATGTTGCAATATGCTTCATAGACTCGTTCAGTAGTTGCAGGAAGAGACAGCGATTGGTGTTGTATTACATACATTAATCTACATCACCTCTTGTTCGACAGTTGTGCAGTTTTCTGATATGTCAGGTAAGTAGATATCAATTCTTTTGAAGAAGTACACACATAATAGTATAACAACTGGGAAAAAACATTCTCATTGGTTGACCCTACTGTAGCATTCGAAGTATATTGAGATGGAAGGCGGGCAGTGTCGTTGATTCCCTTCTCATTATGCAAAATACCTTGTTACTATAAGAACAGTTTATGGTATAAGACAGAAGGCCCGTCTATGTAATTCGGCCATCCCTTTTTCAGAATGTCTATCTCTAACACTCCTCAACAGACTTCACCTTACAGTTATCTCGAAAAAGTATTGGCTGACGCAGTGGCAACAGGCAAGTACTCGTGTGCCAGCACTTCCAAGCCATCTCAGGTTGATTCCTTTCTCGATACAGATATTGAAGTGAAATCCTGTGTGCTTGCATCTTTGGCCTTCTTGATATTTGACCATGGAAAGCAGGAACCACTCCTTTCATTCTCTTCTGATACTAACGTTCAGATGTACCGACAGTCCTCACCTTCGATGACGAGGTTAGTTCCACATCTTACCGTGGCGGCTATGCCCTGACACACCCCAGGTCACGTTGATTTGGAAATCTCGTCAATCAATCGGAAAATTCATGTTTATATTCGTCAGTATCAACGAATCATAACACAATATTATACGCATATCAACCTACAGAATCGTTACTTCGGACTCTTATTAGTTACTTTTGGTGTCTCGGGTGCGTCTGTTTATGTAACATCATCCATCATGAAAATGACGCGACAAAGGTATTTTCATGAAATCTCTCTCTAATCAGGTCAGGCCTTTCTTTGACCACTGAGCACAGCACAGTCTGATTTCGCTTATTTCCTGACCTAAGTTGTAGGTGCAAAAATTATTCAAAATTAGATGATTGTTTTACATGACTGTTACAGCTGTAGAGCTTATATTCTGACTATCGCTGTAGGGTATGTTCTTATCATCAAGTTTGTGTGTTTACTCAACTGAAGTTTATAGCGCCACAATCTTGTTCATCAGTGTACAAGGTTAAAGTCTATTGTATCGATTTTAAAGGAGACTAACAATATTGTTGACAGTCATATCTGTGGCCCGCGTACGGTAATTGCTTTGGCATAAACATAACAACAAATAATTTTTTCCTCAGATTTATGTTGTCTATTATCGCAACAGAATACTTATCTCTGCGCTGGTTGGCTTGATTTTGTCGTCTCTTGTTTTTTGGATAATCATTTACTATTTTTACCTCTCTGTTGGTGAGAGATCTCAGATTGTTATCCTGAGGTTGTAGCTTCATCACCTCAATAGGCACGCCATACTCAGCTAAATTTGGTCTCACCGGGTGCTATGCGCCTTCAGACTCAAAATTCATATTCCTTATTCAGCTTCCTCTATTTGCGACTGAGACCAGCCTATGTGTCTGTATGGCTTACAAAGGATGGACGATATATAAAAACGAGTACGGCTCACCATTGCTCCAGATGCTCATTCGTGACAGGTTAGTTATCCTCATTCCTACATGTTCTATTGTCACTAACTTCGCGTAGTTTACTCTACTTCTTCAGGTCAGTGACTCCGTTATCATTCCCTCCACTATAGTGATCAATATATTATAGTATCTTTTGTCTTTGTCTTGTGGCCATCTTGGTCCACCTACATTCACCTCCAAACACTGGATTTATTACTATTGGGTCAGTATTTGTGATTTCAGAGCAATTTCAAGCTGAAACCTCGTTTTTAAAGATGGGAAATTGCAATCCCGTGCACCGTGGCCAGTCGCTTGCTTCTCCGCATGTTCAGGCACTATATTGGACAGCAGACATCGCTCGAACCTACTCAACCTATCGCCTTTCAGGTGCCTTTCGGCGCTGCAACGGACGTTGTGTCCTCCTTAGAGCACTAAGCCTCTTCGCCGTAGCAGTGCCAATGCTCAAGAACTTGTGTGTCGAATTTTTTTTTATAATCAGTTTCTGCCTCCCTGAAGTCATCAAAGACCAAGTCCAAAACTTTGAGGAAACGAGTCAGTCTAGAGACTTTGATCGGGAGGATTTTACGAGTTGGACATGCCACTCTGAGGCTTCCATGGTAACCAATGCATGCTGGACTGAAATTTAATCTATGCGTTGATTGAAACGGACTGGTGTCGTCACTATGTATATATGCAGCATGAACAAAACTCGTCAGATACCTTGGTGGCGCGACTGCTGTTATAAAATTTGAATCCATCACCAATACGACTTTGACTTGGAATAACAGTGGTGCTAAAGCCTCTTTCAGCATTCCAGTTTCACTACCCCACTCCTATAGATGGCCTGATCATGATGGCAGATATGACGCGCCACAACCTGCGTCTCCTGGCCGAATGATTGATGGCATGGTGGAATATCAGTAACCCCCTCAACTTTCTTCAGAATATCACAGTAACCCTTCCATTCTAGAGCAGACCGAGTGGATATGGAATTAGTCGGCATTTGCGAAAGATAAATAACCGACATACGAATTAAACACACGCCCGTCCTTGTTTAGTAACTCTTCAGAACACACTATTTCAAGGCAAAAGATTATGTGATGACTCATATCCGTATCATACTGTATGACTCTAATGACCTTCAGACAGCATTTAGATAAAACTACTTCTTCTTCTTGTTCTCTTCCTGCATCTCTGACATATTTATGTCATTCTTCTGACATCATTTCCATACTTGCTCTCTATTGGTGGACAATTCTGAGACTTAAGACTGTCACAAGTGCAGATAAGAATTAAATAAAGCATTAACAGGGGGAGGAATATAGAAAATAGAAGATATACTGGGAAAAGAATAAACATTAGGGGCAGGAGGCTGTCCCCTAACTTGCTTCCTCTTATCTCCAGTAACAATCTACAACACTTTGGCCCTCTTGAGGACACTTTCTGTACCCTACACATGATTCTTGTAGTTAGAACCATTTAACTTATTACCACCCCCAATTTACTACCTTTGCTGTGGTACTCATGTCCACAGTAAAATAGTATCTTAACCCAGTTGTTCTGGGTGTAGCTTAGTCCTAATGACATACAAGTCCTTTCCTAATGGTGGAAGCCATATGTGGCTTAGCCTGGTAGAGGAATGAGAAGAAAGAGAGGTAATATGCCTGATAAAATGAGTGTTACAGCAGATTTTGGACAGTTATAGAGGTATGTGAAAGATTAAATTGCGACTGTACGTTTCTCAGTATTTGCTCGTTGCAAAATACTACGATATATTATTTACCTGTACATTTCTACAATTGTACAAGTAAGTAACAAGTTTAAAAAACAACTATAACAATGTCTCTTACCTCAGTATTTGCTTGTTGCAAAGTACTGAGGTAAAAAAGAAAAACTAACTACCTCTTTTATAATCTTTAGAGAACAAAAACAATAAGAGAAAAAATTACTTCGTAATTTATTTATGGAATACAATTGGTATGTGGACTTTCCTTTGTGTCACAATGGAGTGATGTGGGGTGACACAGTTTGCCTTTGTTCTGCCCAGCCATCGCAATTCCTACAGTATGTTATGGCCCATGCCCCTCAAACAAACCTATTACAAGTCTGCATGACTGCCCACACCTTTCCAGGGATTTTCCAGCCATGATTATCCAGAATGATCTCCTAACCACCCATTCCACAATTCCCTCCATAAAACCATAGTTCTGCAATCCTGAGAATCCATGATTCTGCAACTATAAATTTGCTTCCAGTGGGCATCTCAAAGGATCACCGCATACCTTGCTCCCTTGTTCTCTGTTTTTCTATTGACCCCTTGTATTTCCTCTCTTCCCTTGTCTTATACCGGACAGCAGAAAATACAAAAGTAGTTTACATGTATATAACCCCCAGTTGACTGGACAAATATCGACTTAATTTGCATCCAAGTTTTTGACTTACATAAGTTCTGGCCTTTTCCTGACATAGTCTCTCACATGTTTCCAACTTTCCAAAATTAGGGACAGACAATCAAGGAGGATACAATACATAAGGTGAAGCCAAGTCCCTCTGACTTCGAACACATGTATGACTAGTCATACAAGTCTATGGTGACTGACCACCACTCTAAGTCTCTGGTGCTTGTCACAACCATGATCCCATGCTCTGATTTACTTGGCAGTACTAACCAACTGACTCTTACCCATATCATCCCTCACCAGTGTGTGGTCTCGGCTTAGTACACTCGGTTCATCATCTGGTTGATTATCCCTACCCCACCCTCTTATTCTTTATTATTCTTCCACTCCCTGTCCTCCCCCTTGCCTGCTTACCCTTGGGACATTCACTATTCATTGTCGCGGCCCTATTGTTTTATATTCAGCCACCCTCTATTGTTCTATTTTTTCCCTACAATCTTACTCATTTTTTATTGGTCATATTTCATTGTCTTACTCTTGTATTGTTCTATTCTAGATCGCTGTGGACAATACCTCCACATGGTCTCCATACCCTATTCTTTTCTCCATGTCTTATGCCACCCTTATTCCACATTCTGCCTCTTAGTCTATATAAGTAGTGAATGCATGTACATAGTTCCTCAGTCTGAGTATCAACTAGGTTTATGCCTTCCTGCTCTCCTCCCTCCATTCAGAAGTCCCCACTCGAGCTGACACCCTTGGCATCCTCTCAAGCACCTTTTCCATTACAAGTTAGTGGCACACACAGGAGGCAGGGCTCAATGCACGAGTATGTTGAAGCCAAGCCACCCCAACTGGCCTATAGGACTTGGCTGGTTCCCAACCATACCTTTGGTGTTACCGAGGCCTGACAGCACTTCATCATCTGCTTTCTACCCCTTTTATTCTCTTGTCCTTGACCTTACAACCCTCAACCCCCTTACATCCTTAGAATGTCTATCCCCCCTGTAGAATCCTTTGGAAACCTATGGAATCCCTTTGGTATCATTATTTCTAAGCACCTGACACATGGATTTAACAAGGTAGATATATACATTAGGGTTGTTTGTGACATTTGGGCACTTAATTTGGGCATTCAAAACATATAAAATATGAACTAGATGGGGTGGTATTACTAAAACACCAAACACAATAGGATCAACTAGATATAGAGCAGGTGTGTAATGAAAAAGTAATAGTGGTGTTGAAGGTACTAGCAATATGGTCACACATGAACCAGATGCACTAGGTAAGATCTACCATATTAGATCTATAGGATCTGGGTAAAAGGATACCCAGCTTAGGAATTAATGACAACATGGCATAGTATGAGAAAGATGATTAGTAATATATTTCATAGGAAATTGTATATATAGCATAGTGAGATCTAATGAAAGAACAAGTCCTCATATATATTAAATCTCATTATCCCTTGATCTACAGGTTATGGGCCCTGGGTGTAATTGAATACACCATTACACCTTACAACTTCTATATCACTACTGGACACCTGATCTATATTCACAACTAAAATAATGCAATTAGCATGGCAATCAACTCCAAAACCTTGATCACCAGGATCCTGGATAGGGATTGATTGTGGAGCACTGGGACTGTCAGGCAAACAGCACTTAAGGCATAACATAACCCCAGTAACAGGCAAAAAGGTGGAGATATATCAGCCTCTATTACCAAAGGAAATTGCTACAATTGTGGCAAAAAGGGGCATTATATCAAAGATTGTTAGGTAACAGGTATTAAGTACATGTCACTGAGCTTTGGTTCACTCAGTTGTACAATGTTATGGCCCATGCTGCCAAATAAACCCACATTAAACCCCACAACCACCCACACCATCTCCAGGACCTTTCTGATCGCTCAAAGCCTGATTAACTGCTTTCTGGATTCTGATGCATCAATCCAAGGTTCCGTGTTTCTGAACCTCCAAAGATTCCAAAGTCAAGGTTCCACTCCTTTGATAAACAACACACAGGATCATTGCATACCTCACTCCCTTGTTCTTTGTTTTATATTGCCCCTTGTACTCTCTTCCCCCCCTTGTCTTTACTTAGCAAAAGATAGTACAAGACTAGATATATGTATATAAGTCACCAGTTGCCTGGACTATTTGCCAGTATGAATATCAACTTAATTCTGTGTCATAGTTTCAGATTCAGTTCTGGTAAACTTTCCGACTTTCCAAAATTAGGGACAGATGATTGAGGAGGGTGCAATACATAAGTTGAAGCCAAGTCCCTGCAACCTTGAACCACTCGTACCACCCTATACCATGAACAGTCCTAAGACCCCTGGCACTTCACGTCTTTCCGTCCCCATTCTGATTCCAATCCCGAACCTGCAACCTTCAGTCCCTCCGCCTCTGGAGTATGAACCCCCTTTGGAAATCATTTGGAACCCTCCGGAAACCCTTCTGGAAGCCTCTAGCTAAATGCTGATATGCAGATTTAACATACAAGCCAAATGCTTACCATCTAATCCCACATACAATGATCAAGTTATTATTCACAAAGTCACTAATACATCAGTCTTGGCTTGGTACATTCATTTCATACTTGGTCCATCCCATCTTCCATTCCATTCCTTTTTGTTTTGTTTATTCTTTTATGCCTTTGCTTTGCTTTGTTGGGTATGTTTGCATATTTTTAGGGATCAGGGGATGCTCCCTAATGTTTCTAAGTCATTTTACAAACTGATTCAGCATATAGGATCCAAACCTCTCCTCTGAAGAAAATCCCACCTTAAAATCAGTCTTAACTGGACTACCAAAGAATATTACAATATTTCGGCTGGCCATTTAAGAGTGAATTACTTTCAAGTAATTAACTCTTAAACATCAAACACTCCAAGCCTAAGGAAAACCTCAAAAACATCTATATTTTCACCTATCAATATGTGGACCCACAATATATAACAACTCTGGTGCCAATTATTTAACTTATGGAAAATGGCACCGAACCCTTGGTTCTAGTTCTCAAGTCCACAAAATGTACAACAAATTCCTGGGCTTACATAATAATATTACATACAAAGTCATCCCAGAAGCATGGCTTATATATTACTGATATTTCATAACCTGACCAGTCACAAGTAGGGAATAGCATGGGTTTGGCCAACCCACATGGGTCACTGGGTCAGGTGCCCTTGGGTGCAGGTGTGGGTCAAGCCCAGAGCACCCGTGACCTGGCCCAACCAGGCGTGTCAACCATGTACGCGTGCATGCACATGTGCACAACACCCAACCGGCCACTCACTCCTGTCGTACATGTGCGCGTATGACATGCATGTGCATACAATACACACATGCCGCACATGCATACGACATGCATGCACCGCACGCACATATGACACACACACGCCACACCATATGACACGCACATGCTATACTGTATGACATGCACGTGCTGACACCAACAAGCCATACATGCATGCATATAACGTGTTCGTGGCAGCACATGCGCATACAGCATGTTCGTGCATGTGCATACAATGCATCCATGTAGGCGTGTTTGTGTCAGTGTGTTCATGTCAGCTCAATCATGTCAGCATGTTCATGTTGGCACGTCTGTGTACTGCACATTCGTGTTGGCGCATGCATGTACAGCATGTTTGTGTCAGCACAAACGCAACTTACCACATGAACATGCCACAGGCGTGCGGGCACACCATGCACCCGACACCTGTCAACCCATGGGCAAAAACCCATGGGTTGATGGGTTCAGGTTTCCCATGGGTCAGGTGCGGGTCACCCACATTTGACCCGTGGGTGACCCATGCCTGTCAAGTACACATACTGAGGATCCGATAACTCGGCGGTACCGACTAAAATACTCCATTAGTAACCAAGTACGAACCATTCAATGAGTTGTCCTCAGCCAGACGCACATATCGGTCACACCCCTCATTCCTACGCCTACTCCTCACTCCTCAGTCCGCCTCATCTTGGGACTTCCTGCCCTTGTGTTATCTTCGGTTATGGCCTTGTTTTACAATCGAGCATTTTCTATTGTATTAGGGCACGTCCTATTATTCTGTCCTTTATTGTTCTATTTCCACCTTACATTTCTTATTCTAATTTTACTCGTTGCAGACAATAACCACATGCTCTGCATATCTTGTTGTCCCACATTCCTTATTCCACATGTCGCTTCTTAACCTATATAAGTAGGACATGGATGTATATACTTCCTCAGTCTGGATATCGACTTGTCAGGAACCGTACATACTGACAGGCCTCGGGAAAGCCGAAGGGGGTCGGACAGGTAAAGGCCAAGTCCTGCAGGCTAGAAGTAGTGGCATGGCTTCAACGTGCTCGTGCGTTGCGCCCTACTTCCCATGCATGCCACTGATTTGGGACAGAGGAATACCTGGGAGAGTGCTGAGAATGTCGGCCCAGGTAAAGGACTTGGGACAGGAGAGGGG